>MU016686.1:0-62512 GCA_011076525.1 Nettapus auritus | reverse complement strand
TTTTTTCTTTTTTCTTTTTTCTTTTTTCTTTTTTCTTTTTTCTTTTTATTTTATAAAATAATACACTTCTGTTCTTTTCTTTTTATTATTTTTGTTACTTCATGTTGGAAAATGTTTCATCTGGGAAAAGTGAAGAGTCTAGGGAAGTGTTTTTTGTGAAGTGGCTTCTTCATAAACTCTTTTAGAGGTGAAAATGATGACTGGCATAAGCCAATTGTTAGCATGAAACCAATGGGATTGACAAAGAAATTAAGCAGACTTTGGATTCTCCCCATCTTCTTCTCCAGTGATGGACAATTTGAGTCACTGATGTCTCCTTTTCCTGCCTTACACTGCTTTTAGATAACTTGCCTCAGTTTCCCTTCTTGCAAGCTGCTGCCACAGTATGGTGCTGTGTAGTTGCCATCAGTAAAACAATGGAGATTTCCAGAGGAAAGGTGCTATGTAAATTTAGGACAAGCCACACATTTCCAGCTTCAGACTTTCCTATGCGCAGGAGTATTTGTATCCAGGATTTTTTGTCACATTACAGAAAATGGTGCCAACCATGAAGTATACTTACAAATCGTTATATAAATGGCTCAAATTAGGTGGGAGGAATTGGGAACTAGGGCTTTTGTTTGTTTCTTCTAGGTCTTTGTTTTGTTTAGGGTTCAGGTTCACGTCTAGCATAAATACAAAAGACAATAACTGGAAGATGGACAACTTTGCACTTCTCAAACTGGAAAGCAGGTGAAAAGCAGAATGGCTAAAATTGTGTTGTGCATTGGTTAATATTTTCAGGTTGCAGACACAACAGATAGGTCTGCAGATATGAGGATGAAAACTTGCCCTGCTGAGGACCAGTTGTCAGACCCTGTGTTGTCATGGGCCCTGCATGGCCACCATGGTCTGATGGACCCGACAGCCCCGATTTCGGATTTCCTTAGAGAAATTCATAAACTGAGGAAGAGTTGCTTGCAGGGGTCTTAACAGATAACTACACTGACCTTCTGTTTGGTTTGCAAAAAATAGCAAATACCAATGATCAAGATATTTTTCCATTTCTTCTCCGTATTTCTGAAGACTCCCCAGAGAAGCTCAGGCCTAACCATGCTAAATAGCTGACGTGGCTACAAAGTACAACTTGGTAAGCACACAACTGAATACATAGTGCTCTGAAGATCAAATAAACCTGAAAAAATGCAGATGGAAAATAGTTTATAAGCTTTGGTCTTTTTGTTTTGTTTCCTTGACTCATAAAGCATTGCTGAATTCTGCCTTTAATACTAGAGATGATGATAGATGCCAAACTCCTGGCAGGTTTGAATCTGTTCACATAAACCCCATGGGTGTTTACTGGGTTGGGCTGGGATGTGGTATCACACCAGTGCTGTGTCTGCTGCTGAGAAGTGCTGGCACAGCATCAGGACTCTCTCTAACTCCCTCCTGGGGGTGGGCAAAAAAGTAAGAAAGAAACATCACCAGGGCAGCTGACCTAAACCAACCAAAGAGATATTCCATACCATATGATGTCACACTCAGCAATAAAAGGTGTAAAAAGGAAGAAGAGGGGAGGGGTGGGCTCTCGTTGCGAAAACGTCTGTCCTCCCAAACACCGGATACGTGCGTTGAGGCCTGGCTTCAAGGATGTGGTCAAGCATCGCTCATTTGTGGGAAGTAGAGAATAATTTCTTTCCTCTGCACTTCCACATAGCCTTTACTTGTTTTGTTTTGTTTTGTTGTTCCCTTTCTCCCTCCCTTTTCCCCTTTCCCTTTTTTCCCTTTAGTTAAATTCTTTAATTAATAAAAATATTTCCTTAATAATTATTTTCCCTTTAATTAAATTATCTTTTTCTCAGCCCGTGAGTTGTTCTTTCCTTTACTTCTTCCCCTCCTCTTCTAAGGAGGGAGAGTGGTGGAGTTCAGCTGCCTAGCATGGTAAATCCACCACAGATTCTTTCCGATTATTATTTTGGAATGATTTAGTCATATTGTTTTGACCTACTTTCCCTAGTTGCAAACTCCATCCAAGTTGGTTATTGTTTATACAAAAGGACTGTGAAAGCTATTTTATACACTGCTATATTATCTATGGTAATTTTCAAAAATAAGCTAAAGGAAAAAAAAAAAACGAATCAGGAAAATGTAATTTTAGGCAAAACCAGAGTGTACTGCAGGCTGGAAATCTTTGCAAACTCTCTCAAAAATTCCAATGTAAAGAGGAGGACTGAGAGAGTGACTGGCAGGTTTGGGGCTTAGCATTGTGTAAGACTGCATATGAGAAAGCAACCGGGAGAGAATTCTTTGCGAGCTGGCTTAGAGGACAAAGTCAAAAAGAGCAGAAGGCACAGTGCAGAAACTTCCTGCAGAAACAGGGATGCAGAAATGCACCACAAACACAGCCTGTGGTCCATGGGGGTTTGTGGCAAGTCACAAACTGAAGGGTTGAGAGGTGGTCAGGAGATGAGAGGTCACCTACATGGGGCTCAGAGACCATCATTTGGCAGTCCCCTGCTGGAACAGGCAGTAAATTAATGGCAGCTGGGCCATGGGGATATATTCAGGAGACCCTCTTCTGGCTGCACTGACAGGCAGTTTGGGCTCGTCAGCACTACCACAGTAGCAATAATAGAGATGATTGAATTTCTGCTTCCTGTAGAGAGAATGTGCCCTACAGAACTAGGGAGAGATAGGAATCGGGAAGATCATAAAAGATGGGAAAGCAACAGTTGAGGCAGGGAGTCATTAAAGGGAAGTTAATGCTGTGAGTGGGAGGTAGTCTAAGAAAATATATTAGAAGCTGAAATGTAAACTTGAAGAGCAAATTGAGCCCTCTAAGTCTGAGATTATCAAAACAATCCTAGGAAGTGAAGTGTCACGAAGTTTTACAGAAAGCTTGACATCTACAAGATTTTTGCACCTCCGGTAATCAACCTTTTCATATTTGAGAGCTAGAAGGAGCAAGTACTCTTCTTCCAGTGTTTACTAATGCTGTGGAACAACACTATCACCAAGAAAAACTCAAACCAACAGCTTGTGTCCACCAGGGAAGTCAGAAATGATCATTAAGACCATCAAGTTCCCACTTCCAGTGGAACAAGCAGCAAAACATCTCTGTTAGGTCAGTTTTGAACTGAAGCATGTTAAAAATAGAAAACTATGTGTAAATATGTCTTCAGCTTTAGATATCCTGGGCTTTAGGAAATCCACGTAAGCATCCAGCCCCACTCAGCTTAAAAGCTTACAGAAATGAAATATTACCAATAAAACATCATCAATAGATTTTCACATACAGTAATTGGAATGCAAAAGGTATTTAATCTTCAGGCATAACATACATCATGGCTGAAGCCTGGAAAACTCGGAGAATAACAGCATTTATATCCCTTTGCATTTTCTGCATTTTGATTCTGTGAAAGACAAAGAAAACATCTGTAGTGAAAGTATCAATTCTGTGGCAAAGGTTAGGGATTAAACTGCTACTCTGTAAGTATGTATATATGTCTAAGATGTATACATTATTCTGAAAGGAAGCTAGTCACCCAGAGATCGATTTTCCTGCAAGAAATATAATTCACTGATGCATGGTTGCTGTAATTTAACAAGCTCTATTTGTTCTTCTCATACATGGATTTTTGCATTCAAAGGATATGGTTTGCTAATAAGTTTGTGCCTATGTGATGCAGAAGAGGGAAATCTTTACCTAGAAATCTTCTCCACTGAATGGAAAAAAAATGAAATCTTCCAGGCTGGATGTGGCGCTGGGCAGCCTGCTCTAGTCGTTGGCAACCCTGCCCAGAGCAGGGGGTTAAAACTGGATCTTTAAGGTCCTTTTCAACCCAGGCCATTCTGTGATTCTATGAATGGTACTTTTCAGCTAATGAGATTGCTGTCACCTAAATTTTCATTGTTTTAAGAGCAAGTGGCTGCTGACAGTTTCCTTTCAAGCTTAAATGATGAAAGGAAAACGCCACACTGCCTCATCTGTCTAGCTTGCTGAGAGCTAATGAGCCTGTCTGCACCCATCTTTGCTATGCTAGTGTGACCTTATGTCTGCTAATGCACAGGGAAGGAGTGAAAAATGTAGTTAGTTTTTTCCAACAGTTCTCTGAGGACATGCTGAATGTGCCAAACAATTTAGTAAATATATATCAAGTTATTGTGTTGAAATATACTTCAGTCTATTGCGACCCTGGGTATCTCAATCTAAAGATCATATTTTATTTTTGCTTGTCTTCCCCTTCTGTGCCTGACATCTGTAAATTCCTCTTTAAAAAGATATCTTTTCTTGCTAGTTTTTAAACATTTCACAAAAAAAAATCATTTGGTGCTTACATTCATAATGATTCCTAATAAACTATTTGAAAATTTAAACTTTTTTTTTTTACTAGGTAAATACAGTGTTTGTTTAAAGTTTGCTTGTTTATTAGTAACTAAAAGCGCTGAGTAGCATGGAGCATGCATCTCAAAGAGATTTGTTATGCATAGTCAACAGAAAAATTTTCGTGGCTTCCCCTTGGTGGAATCTCCTCTCTTTGTGCTCAATTTCCATAAATATTGCCAGAAATCAGCTTCATTGGATTTTAAGATCAAATTTTCAGTTGCAGACTTTACACTCAAAAAAGGTAATATTTGAAATGCAAGTTTGAAATTCCCAATGTATGCTCATTATTTGCTGAAGCCACATAATAGGGAAGGAAATGCCACCGTGTATATATAAACATTCTTGTGAAACTGGAATATTCACAATGAATAATATTTTTGAAGACTGCAGAAGATCAAGAGCTACTTGATAAAAAAATGGAGTAATATCAAGTCAATTAAATAATGTTACTTCCTCAAAGAAAGTTAAAATAAACCTAAAAATCTATATCAAGTTACTAATAATTACTTATTTTCACAGCTCCAGGTCTTGTCTTCTGCTGGAATATGGTTCAAGATTTTAGACTAGCCAGCGAAATTTGTGACCTATGCAGCAGATTTGCTTTTATCTGACAGAGTCTTCTAGTGTCTCGGATTTTTTTGTCAACACCTGGAAAGCACAGCCTAGATCAGTGAGTATTGCTCTTCACATAACTGCGAGACACTGAAAAAAAGTGGCTAAAAGAAGAGTTTTAACCTCTGCCAGGATTCTGGCAATTCATCAATTCTGAATATTTTGTGGTGATCTCCTCAAACAGACATGAGATGAAGTGGGCCAAGGGAACTACAACAGAGCTTTTCCTGGTCAAGTCAGTCCCATACTGTAGTGGGTTTACATGGCAAGGTTTTGGTAGCAGGGGGGCCATAGGGGTGGCTTCTGTGAGAAGGATCTAGAAGCTGCTCCATGTTTGGTAAGGGCCCCACTGCTGACCAGAGCTGAGCCAATAAGCGATGTTGTTTTGCGCCTCTGTGAGAGCATATTTAAGACAGGGAAAAAAACGCTGCGCCACTCAGCAGCTGGGAGGGTGAGAGGAGTGAGAAAAAGCCTTGCAGGCGCCAAGGTCAGTGAAGAAGGAGGGGGAGAGGTGCTCCAGGCGCCGGACCAGAAGTCCCCTGCGGCCTGTGGTGAAGACCATGGTGAAGCAGGATGTCCCCCTGCAGCCCATGGAGTACCTCGGTGGAGCAGGGTTCCACGCTTCAGCCCATAGAGGAGACCACGGCACAGCAGGTGGACCTGCCCCGATGGAGACTGCAGCCTGTGGAAGACCCCTGCCGGAGCAGATTCTGGGCCAGACCTATAGGCTGTGGAGAGGAGACCACGCAGGAGCAGGTGACCCGGCAGGAGCTGCTGCCCGTGGGGGACCCAGGTTGGAGCAGTTTGCTCCCAAGGGATGGACCCCGTGGTACGGACCCATATATGGAGCAGTTCTTGAAGAGCTGCTGCCTGTGGACAGCCCACGCTGGATCAGCTCGGCAAGGACTGCATCCCGTGGGTAGGACCCCACAACACAGGGGACAAGAGTGACCGAGAAGGAGCGGCAGAGAAGAAGTGCTATAGACTGACCATAACCCCCATTCCCCGGTTCCCCTGCGCTGCTCGGGGGGAGGAGGTGGAAGAGGGTGGTTGGGGGGGGGGAGGTGCTTTTGGTTTCTTTCCTTTGTTTCTCACTTCTCTAGCTTGTTAGTAATAAGCAATAAATCTTACTTTCTCTCTATGCTGAGTCTGTTCTGCCCATCACGATAATTATTGCGCGATCTCCTTCTCCTTATCTCAACCCTTGAGCCCCTTTCATCGTATTTTCTCCTCGCTCCTCTTTGAGGAGGGGGAGTGAGAGAGCGGTTCTGGTGGAACTCGGCTGCCCACCCGAGTAAAACCATCACACATACCTCCTGGTAGTGTTAGTGCCAGCTGTGATAAATGCAGAGCTCCATTTCATACTGTTGTGTTTTAACCCAGCCGGCAGCTAAACACCACACAGCCGTTTGCTCACCCTCCCCCCTCCCTCTCTGGGATGGGGGAGAGAAATGGGAAAGTGAAGCCTGTGAGCTGAGGTAAAGACAGTTTATTAAGAAAGGAAAATAATAATAATAATAATAATAATGTGTATGAAACAAGTGACGCACAATGCAATTGCTCACCACCCGCTGACCGATGCCCAGTCTATCCCGAGCAGCCGGCCCCCCCATCCTGGCTAGCCACCCCTATCTATTGTTTAGCATGACGTCAGATGGTATGGAATCCTTCTTTGGCCAGTTTGGGTCAGCTGTCCTGGGTCTGTCCCCTCCCAGCTCTTGCTGCACCCCGAGCCTGCCTGTAAGCAGTGTAAGCACTGCTCTGCAACAATTAAAACATCGGCATGTTATCAGCACTCTTCTCATCCTAACCCAAAGCACAGCACTCTACCAGCTACTAGGAGGAAAATTAACCCTGTCCTAACTGAAACCAGGACATATACCTCTACAGATGTCTGTATCACCCATTTCTTCCATTACAAACTTAAACACGAATATCTCAAAAAATATCTGACAGGCTGGCCAGAAAGCAGAACAAAACTTTTGGGTAGTGACTCCACTAAGCATACCCAGTCCACTCCTCCATGTCATGAGGATGTGCTTAACAAATTGCAGAATCACTGCCTTGTCCCAGGAGATAAATAATTTAGATATTTTTCATAGAACATAGTTGGGCAAAAAGTCCCCAAATAGGCTCTGCTCACTTCTGGCAACCTTAGTGCATGAAGAGGGTGGACCTTTTTGAGCTTTTGCTTACTCTAGAAGACATTATCAGCTGTTGACAGCAAAATCTTGTGAGGTTTGTCAGTCTATGAAATTTACAGATCTTTACTCACAGAATCAGATCTTACATTTTTAGCTATCCCACACTGCCCATGGCTCCCCTTAATGTGTTCTTCAGTCAAGTTTTAAAGTTTCCCTTCAGGAAAACAAATTTCTATCATTTCCCTTGAGGATCCTTTTGGCAACAGAAGTGCTTATCTTTTGGGAAGTGACTCCCTGTAATGACAGAAAGGAGCATTACAAAAGGCAATTCTGATCCCAAAGCAGTGACAACACAAATAACTATGAAGAGGAGAGAAGCTGTTTTCCCTATGGTGGGGGCAGAGGATAAAGCTCATAACCCCACATGGCACTCGGCTGACTGTGTTTGCTCACCAAGGCCATGCAGTGCCTGCTGAGGCTGCCTCTGCTGGGCTGCTCTGCACGAGGCAGACATGCTGTAAGAAAGCAGGTCTGAACACAGACCTCTTGCCCTGTGTCTGTCTCCTTGCTTTTCAGTGAGCTGTTGTGTTTTGCTTTGCGTTTGTCAAGCTGCACTTTTTTTCCCGTACCATTTGAACAGTAGAAGCATTGCCTTGTTGGCACCAGTGCTGTTTTCCCCTCATATTAAGCCTGTCTGAGTTATTATTGCATTGCAATCACTCAGCCCATTTTGCTTTCTGTGGCATCAGCATTTCCCTGCCATAGCTCTTGTAGTGCACTATAACTCTGTGGATGTGCTTTATAAGCCCCGAGCCTCTAATAATGGGAGCAATGTTTTCTTTTCTGTGGTCCCTGCCTTCATTGAAAGTAAGTATTAGGCCTGCAATGTGGAAACTTATGTTTGATTTCCTTTATTTACCTCCATCCACACTTTTCCAAACTGCTACAGTAAATCCTTCATACTAATTAATATCTTGTAAGTCACATATGCTTACACAATGCTTAATGCACAGCGAAGCAGCATGGCCCTATTCCAAAACTACAATCAAACCAGGACAAGATTAAGTATATTCAAGGCAAACACACCCACAATCTAATCAAGATAAAAAGAAGAAATTCTGGCTCTGTTTACATCAATGGGAGTTTTGCCACTGACAAAGAAGTGAGGTTAGAATTTTACCCAAGATAAACAAGCATGAGACAAGACCAAATAAAATAGTTTAGAAGTGGGAAGGTTTGTGGATGAGTCATGGGAGAATAAGGGAAGGGATATTTACTTCCTGGGGGGAATGAAGATGAGACAAAAATGAAATATGAATATTTATTCCACTGAGTACAGTGTAGGAAAAGTGAGAGTTGAAGAGAACAGGATCTTTGACTCTTGATATGGCATTGAATTGAAAGTTAAGAGGTGTTGGGTTCAAGAAGACACTGTGTACCCTCAGCCTTATGGTTCAGGCCACTTACAGGAGAGGAGAGGAGTTACTGCTTCTTAAGTGTTTACATGTTCACCTTGCTAATGTTGGGCTCTCCTTTTGCTGTGGTGAAATGGTTCTTAAAATGGTGTACAATGTTGTTATGGGAGATGTTCATGAGGGCAGTGTTAGCTTTGCTGAGGTTGTCCTCCCTCTGTGGAGGGAGCGCTCTGCTCCAGAAAATGGTCCTCCAAGGTGCCAGCTCTGATTATCTTCTGCAGGACTCCATTGCTGCCTGTTGTTGCAATCAGCAGTACAAAGTCCAGCCAGAAGCCAGTCATTAATGGTGTACTCCAGGGTTGCTGGGGTACCTATACTGGGGCTGATACTATTTAATATCTTCATTGACGAGCTGGACAAAGGGACACAGTAGGTATGGAGAAGATACAGAACTGGGAGGCTGATACAGGAGAAGGGTGTGCTGCCTCTCAGAGGGACCTGAACAACCTAAAGGAACGAGTCCCCAGGAATGCCATGAATCTGAAGAAAGGGAAGTGCCAAGTCCTGTCCCTAGGGAGGAATGCCCCAGGCACCAGTACGCTGTGGGAAGATTGCCTGGAAAGCAGCTTTGCAAAGAAGGCTCTGGGAGTCTGTCTTTTTATCACTCTTTTCCTGATGGACAAGTTGACCATGAGCCAGCAATGTGAAAAAAATGCCACTGGGCTGCATTAGGCAAAGCATTGCCATCAGGTTGAGGGGGGTGGTCCTTCTTTGCTCAGCACCGGTGAGACCTGTGGAGTGCTGGGTCCAGTGCTAGCCTCTGAAGTACAGGAGAGACAGGGACATGCTAAGTGAGCCCAGTGAAGGACCACAAAGATGAAAAAAGGCCTGGAGCATCACAAGGTGACCGTTCACCCTGGACAAAAGAAGGCTCAGGGGTATCTTATCAATACATATAAATACCTGATAGAGGACAGTAAAGAAGACAGAGCCAGACTCTTTTCAGCGGTGACAGGAAAAGAAGTAATGGAGATAAACTGAAAAACAGGAAATTCTGCTTAAACATAAGAAAACACTTTTTTTACTGTGAGGATGGTTAAACACTAGAAGAGGTTGTGAATCACAGAATCACAGAATCATCTAGGTTAGAAGAGACCTCCAAGATCACCTAGTCCAACCTCTGACCTAACACTAACAAGTCCTCCACTAAACCGTATCACTTAGTCACCATCCTAACAGATGCTCAAAACCCATCTGAACATGGTTCTGAACAACCTGCTCTAGCTGATCCTTTTCAAGCGGGGGGTTGGACTAGATGTTCTCCAGAGGTCCCTTCCAACCTCAGCTGTTCTGTGATTGTGTGTGTTCCCTACAGGATAGACAAAGAATTTTAACCAAAGTAGTCTAAAGTTAGCCTCTGTGAGTTCCTGACATGTCTGTGTCTATGTCCCATGTATTTGGATAAATAATGAATTCCTTTCCCTAATCCTCTTACTTCCTACAGACAGATTCTACATCTCCAAGCTACTCAGAGATGTTGCCTTTCTGATATCTACTGCATACATTCAAAGTAGAGAATCTCTGACCAGCCTGGGCTAAATTTAGTACAACTTTACCTCAGCTTCAGTTAATAGAGGTTTCTTCACACACGTGAGTGGAAAAGAAGCTGAACACTAGTAAAATTGGTATGGCTGAATCACCTTATGAAACTCAATATGCTGACAGTTTATGATACCTATAATGATGGTGGCTTTCATTAAAATGTCATTCACCAAACAGTTCTTGCCACATTGATTTACTATTCTGATCACAGAGGAAATGTTTGCCACCACATATACTAGTGAATACCAACTTATTAAACCCTCTCAGTTGCAATTTCTTGTGAGACCTGAAAATGGCAAAGAGGGAGAGAGAACATTTTGGCTCAGTCACAAAGAGTCACTGTCCTCAGGGTGTCATAGTGCTACTTCAGGCAGAACTCCTCTGCTTCTCTGCATTGCATTGAATCCCTGCTAAAGGGAGAACAGATCTGAAATCCACCTATACCTTTGCTGAAAGAAGCCAGCAAGGAGCACTTAAGAGACAGTGTAAGGACAGAGCATGGGTAGTGCAACTTTTTCTACTGACAGTCCTATCTAGCCAATAGTAATCAATAGACAGATTCTCCCTGAATTTTATAAAATTTCTTTCAATCTCCATGATATCTTGCAGTTATGAGTTCCCTTGGAACTGCAGGACAGCAGAAGTCAAGAACACCCTTGCAATACCCTTATCTCTCTTGTCCGGCTACTGCAGCAACCCCCAGGCATAAACAGATCAGCTTTGAAGCATCAAGAGGCTGAAGAGGGATCTGTATTAGCCCAGGTGCAGAGTGTAAGGTTTGTAATGAGTACTTGGAAATAGCATGAGTGAATCAGTTCTTGCAGCAGAGGTACAGAAGAAACCCAAGACAGCAAACCAAAGACAGGCCAAGAACAGGTAAAAGGCAGCAGAAAGCATAATAACCAATAGGCAGAGGAGATATTTTCAATGCTTTTTCATTCTTTCAAAGCTGATCTCTTCTTAAAATGGACACAGACTGCTTTTCAGTGAGTGGAAAGGCAATTTGTGGTGAGACCTTGTGTCCTGGTTTCAGTTAGGACAGTTTTCCTCCTAGTAGCTGGTGGAATGCTGTGTTTTGGATTAGGATGGGAAGAATGCTGATAACATGCCGAAACTCATTCGGAGATCAGTCCTGAGGCGGGATAGTGGTGAGTGGCAGGGAGTGTGGGAGGATATGGGCAGTCATCTAGAGCAGTGGGCACCTCCGATGTTTTGGAAAATTTACCCCTGAACAACTGCAAAACTCTAAAAAACTGGTAAAATGCTTTAAAATGGGTGTAATGACTCTGGCAGTTCCAAAGTGACACAACTCACTAACGTGCTGGGGTCTGGCCTATGCTAATCGAGCTGCAATTGATGCTACTATCAACCAAGTTCCAGCTCCTGCAGCCGCTCCAGTTCCAGCCCCCGCAGCTGCTCCAGGTATAGCCCCTGCAGCCACTCCAGCCCCCGCAGCCACTCCAGCCCCTGCAGCCACTCCAGCTCCTGCAGCCACTCCAGCTCCTGCAGCCGCTCCAGTTCTAGCACCAGCCCCTGCAGGGGCTCCAGCTCCAGCTTCTGCAACCGCTCCAGTTCCAGCTCCTGCAGCCGCTCCAGTTCCAGCCCCTGCAGCCGCTCCAGCCCCTGCAGCCGCTCCAGCTCCAGCTTCTGTAACTGCTCCAGTTCCGGCTCCTGGAGCCGCTCTGGCTCCTGCAGCCGCTCCAGTTCCGGCTTCTGCAACTGCTCCAGTTCCAGCCCCTGCAGCCACTCCTGCTCCAGCTCCTGTCGCTGCTCCAGCTCCAGCTCCTGCAGTTGCTCCGGCTCCTGGGCCAGAGAAACGAGCTGTAGCCATTCAAGTTGCACCTGCAGAGGGTAATCCAGCCCCAGAGGTAGATCCTATGGCTGGGCCAGAGAAACGAGCTATAGCAGTGCAAGTTGCCCCTGTAACCAAGGTGAAAAAATGGTACAGAGACTCAGGTCGCTTAGAACGCAGAGAGTCTTCTGCTGGGTCTAGGTGTAGAGAAGACAAGGCTGGGCCATCCAGGGAGCAGGAGGATGAAGATGAAGATGTATCAAAAATAGCAGTATCTACCCGAGACCTATGCGAGCGTGAGCTACAAGATATGCGAAGAGATTCCAGCCGCTCTATAGGTGAGCAGCTTGTCACCTGGCTGCTCCGGTGCTGGGACACTGGAGCCAATGGCGTGGAATTAGAGGGCAGTGAAGCCAAACGGCTGGAATGCCTAGCTGAAGATGCAGGCATTGACAAAGCAATTGGAAATAGAGTACGATCTTACAGCCTCTGGAAGCGTCTCCTGTCAGCTGTGAGGGAAAGGTATCCCTACAAGGAAGAACTTGCATGTCTTCCAGGCAAGTGGACCACTATGGAGAAGGGAATCCAGTACCTGAGGGAATTAGCAGTAGGGGAGGTGATTTATGAGGACCTAGACAACGAACAAATATCCCTAGATCCAGATGACGTCAGGTGTACCCGACCCATGTGGCTGAAGTTTGTACGGAGTGCACCATCATCATATGCCAACTCATTGGCAGTAATGACCTGGAGAGAACGTGAGGAGCCCACAGTGTATGAAGTGGCTAGACAGCTGCGGCGGTATGAAGAAAGTCTCTCCTCTTCCTTACAAGCCTTCGTCTCAGCTGTGGAGAAACTTTCTGAAAAGGTCCACCATTTGGAAGAGGGATTATTTTCCTCCCCACTTGAACGAACCAGTGTCCACCAAGTAAAAGAGAATACTTTGGAGAAACTTTCTGAAGAGTTGGCCCACCAACTTGAAGAGAGATTATTTTCCTGCCCGCCTGTACAAACCAGTGTTTCAGCTATCAGGGGTAAGCGTTCATCCGCGCAAGGAAGACGATATGGTGGGTACACACCCCGTGCCACCCTGTGGTTTTACCTACGTGACCACGGAGAGGACATGAGGAAATGGGATGGAAAATCCACCGCAACCCTAGAGGCACGGGTACGTGAGTTGCAAAAGAAAACAATTGGGAAAAAGTTTGCTGCTCCAACTTCCAGTAGGCAGTCCTTTAAACACAGAAATGAAGATTCTGACCAGGACTAGAGGGGCCCTGCCTCCAGCCAGGGGGAGGAAAGGGATAATCGAGTTTATTGGACTGTGTGGATTCGATGGCCTGGCACGTCAGATGCACAGAAGTATAAAGCTTTAGTAGACACCGGTGCACAATGTACTCTAATGCCATCAATCTATAAAGGGACAGAACCCATCTGTATCTCTGGAGTGACAGGAGGATCCCAACAGCTAACTGTATTGGAAGCTGAAGTGAGTCTAACTGGGAATGAGTGGCAAAAGCATCCCATTGTGACTGGCCCAGAGGCTCCATGCATCCTTGGCATAGACTACCTCAAGAGAGGGTACTTCAAGGATCCAAAAGGGTACCGGTGGGCTTTTGGCATAGCTGCCTTAGAGACAGAGGGCACTAAACAGCTGTCCACCTTGCCTGGTCTCTCAGAGGATCCTTCTGTGGTGGGGTTGCTGAGGGTCGAAGAACAGCAAGTGCCAATTGCTACCACAACTGTGCACCGGCGACAATATCGCACCAATCAAGACTCCCTAATTCCCATCCATAAGTTAATTCGTCAGCTGGAGAGCCAAGGAGTGATCAAGACTCATTCACCTTTTAATAGTCCCATATGGCCAGTGTGAAAGTCTAATGGTGAGTGGAGACTAACAGTGGACTATCGTGGCCTGAACGAAGTGACGCCACCACTGAGCGCTGCAGTGCCGGACATGCTAGAACTGCAGTATGAACTGGAATCAAAGGCAGCCAAGTGGTATGCCACAATTCATATCGCTAATGCATTTTTCTCCATCCTTCTAGCAGCAGAGTGCAGGCCACAGTTTGCTTTCACTTGGAGGGGTGTCCAATACACTTGGAATCGGCTGCCCCAGGGGTGGAAACACAGCCCTACCATTTGCCATGGACTGATCCAGTCTGCGCTAGAGCAGGGGGAAGCTCCTGAACACCTGCAGTACATCGATGACATCATTGTGTGGGGTGATACAGCAGAGGAAGTTTTTGAGAAAGGGAAGAAAATAGTCCAAATCCTTCTGAAGGCTGGTTTCGCCATAAAACAAAACAAAGTTAAAGGACCTGCACGAGAGATCCAGTTTTTAGGAATAAAATGGCAGGATGGACGTCATGAAATCGCAATGGATGTGATCAACAAAATAACAGCTATGTCTCCACCAACTATGTCTCCACAAACTTTCCTAGGTGTTGTGGGGTTTTGGAGAATGCACATTCCAAATTACAGTCTGATTGTAAACCCGCTCTACCAAGTAACCCGTAAGAAGAACTATTTTGAATGGGGCCCAGAGCAACGACAAGCCTTTGAACAAATTAAGCAGGAAATAGTTCATGCAGTAGCCCTTGGGCCAGTCCAAACGGACCAGATGTAATGAATGTGCTCTACATCGCAGCCGGGGACAATGGCCCCACCTGGAGCCTCTGGCAGAAGGAACCTGGGGAAACTCGAGGTCGACCCCTAGGGTTTTGGAGTCGGGGATACAGAGGATCTGAGGCCCGCTACACTCCAACCGAAAAGGAAATATTGGCAGCATATGAAGGAATTTGATCTGCTTCGGAAGTGATCGGTACTGAAGCACAGCTCCTCCTGGCACCCCGACTGCCAGTACTGGGCTGGATGTTCAAAGGAAGGGTCCCCTCTACACATCATGCAACTGATGCTACATGGAGCAAGTGGGTTGCACTGATTACTCAGCGGGCTCGAATAGGAAACCCCAGTCGCCCAGGAATCTTGGAAGTGATTATGGACTGGCCAGAAGGTAAGTACTTTGGGACATCACCAGAGGAGGAAGTGGTCCATGCTGAAGAAGCCCCACTGCACAACAAGGTACCAGAAGATGAGAAGAGATATTCTCTGTTCATTGATGGGTCCTGTCGTATTGTGGGAAAACATCGGAGATGGAAGGCTGCTGTATGGAGTCCTACACGACAAGTTGCAGAAGCCACTGAGGGAGAAGATGAATCGAGTCAGTTTGCAGAAGTGAAAGCCATCCAACTGGCTTTAGATATTGCTGAACGAGAAAAATGGCCAATTCTCTACCTTTATACTGATTCATGGATGGTAGTAAATGCCCTGTGGGGGTGGTTACAGCAATGGAAGCAGAACAACTGGCAGCGCAGAGGCAAACCCATCTGGGCTGCGGCTTTGTGGCAAGATATTGCTGCCTGGGTAGAGAACCTAGTTGTAAAGGTACGCCATGTAGATGCTCATGTGCCCAAGAATAGGGCTACTGAAGAACATCAAAACAACCAGCAGGTGGATCAGGCTGCTAAGATCGAAGTGGCTCAGGTGGACCTGGACTGGCAACATAAAGGTGAATTATTTATAGCCCGATGGCCCCATGACACCTCAGGCCATCAAGGCAGAGATGCAACATACAGATGGGCTCGTGATTGAGGGGTGGACCTGACCATGGACGCTATGGCACAGGTTATTCATGATTGTGAAACATGCGCCGCAATCAAGCAAGCCAAACGGTCAAAGCCTCTCTGGTATGGAGGACGATGGCTGAAATATAAATATGGAGAGAGCCTAGCAGACTGATTACATCACACTCCCTCAAACCCGCAATGGCAAGCGCCACGTACTTACAATGGTGGAAGCAACCACCGGATGGCTGGAAACATATCCTGTGCCCCACGCCACTGCCCGGAACACTATCCTGGGCCTAGAAAAACCTATGGCGACATGGCACCCCAGAAAGAATTGAGTCAGACAATAGCACTCATTTCCGAAACAACCTTATAGACACTTGGGCCAAAGAACATGGTATTGAGTGGGTGTGTCACATTCCTTATCACGCATCAGCCTCCGGGAAAGTTGAGTGATAGAATGGACTGTTAAAGACTACACTGAAAGCAATGGGTGCTGGGACATTTAAAAACTGGGACACACATTTGGCAAAGGCCACCTGGTTAGTCAATACTAGGGGATCTGCTAACTGAACTGTCCAAAGGAGTATTCCATACCATCTGACGTCATGCTAAACAATATATAGGGGTGGCTAGCTGGGATGGGGGGGCCGGCTGCTCGGGATAGACTGGGCATTGGTCAGCGGGTGGTGAGCAATTGCATTGTGCATCACTGGTTTCATATACATTATTATTATTATTATTATTAGTAGTAGTAGTAGTAGTAGTAGTAGTAGTATTTCCTATCTTAATAAACTGTCTCTATCTCAACTCTCGTTTCACTTTTCTGTTTCTCTCCCCCATCCCAGAGAGGGAGAGGGGAGGGTGAGCGAACGGCTGTGTGGTGTTTAGCTGCCAGCCAGGTTAAACCACAACACCTTGCTAACGTCTTTACCCAGAAAATTCCCAAAGAATTTTTACTTTCACACAAAGTTTACCCTGCTCCCCAAAAATCACATTCTAGGCTTTTCTTTCTGTAAGTCTGTATCTGTTTATCCGTTACTGGAACCACAATGTGGCCATGGAACCCAGACTCATCCTAGACCTGGAGGCCTGCCAAGGTCTCCAAATCTTTTACAACTGGTATTTCATTCAAGTGATTTATTCACCTAATCAAAACGTAAACAATATATACAATTTCAGGACTTCAAAGATTCTGTCTCCCATGGTGGGATACAAATAAAAGCAGTTTTCATAATGCTGGTATTAGCTGACAGTAGCTGTTTAGTAAAATAAGCTCTGACTGACTCACACAGAACATGTCTCCTGGAAGCAAGAACCATTAAGAAACCAGGCTAAATGACATAAATGAAGCAAGCTTCAGAGCTCAAATAATAAGGGTAGACATAGGTGCTACTGGCATAAATGATAATAATTAATTAATAAATAAGGAATGAAGGGTTTAACTCAGAAAGGCTACCAACTGTTTTTTTGCTAACAATCTTTTCAATCAGTTGAGTTAGGCTGAGTAGGAGTACATAAACATTTCCATCAAATCTCTGAACTGAGCAACATGTTTCTGGCTTTCTCCCCAAACTGAAGCTTTAGATCAGTTTGTTAAGAAATCTTTCAGGGAACTGTTAATAGGAAAACCTCTCCCTCTGGCAGAGCTTTTAGCCTGAAAAAAAAAAGCCATGTGTGCTGATGTGCAAAGCCCTCCCTCCAATGGAAAACCTACATTTTTACCCTTACTGGGCATAGGGGTACATGACAATGGTAAGATTCTCGTTTGGGATCATTCTTACTTGACAAGCTCTAGCAAATTCACCTGTTGTAAGAAGCAGTTACATTTTTGTTATAATAGATGCCACAAACAAAAGGATGACCCAAAAAGCTGATGTGAAAGGTGGCAATGCTAAGCTGGCAAAGGCAGTGTGAGTGCAGAACTTCCAGCAGAAAACTGATTTATTCCTTCCCAGACCAGAGTAAATCTGTATCCTCAACTATGGCATCAATGTCTATGTTTAGGTACTGAAAAAGCTAAGAATAGCTTACCATAACTGGGAAATAGAAGATTATTACCCTGGAATTATCTAAGCAGGATTGCTCTACTTATACAGAATCATCTAGGTTGGAAGAGACCTCCAAGATCACCGAGTCCAACCTCTGACTTAACACTAACAAGTCCTCCACTAAACCATATCCCTAAGCTCTACATCTAAACGTCTTTTAAAGACCTCCAGGGATGGTGACTCAACTACTTCCCTGGGCAGCCTATTCCAATGCCTAACAACCCTTTCAGTAAAGAAGGTCTTCCTAATATCCAACCTAAACCTCCCCTGGCGAAACTTTAGCCCATTCCCCCTCGTCCTGTCACCAGGCATGTGGGAGATTAGACCAACTCCTACCTCACTACAGCCTGTAAGGTACCTTTAACGTACCCGTAGAGAGCGATAAGGTCGCCCCTGAGCCTCCTCTTCTCCAGACTGAACAACCCCAGCTCCTTCAGCCGCTCCTCGTAAGACTTGTTCTCCAGACCCCTCACCAGCTTCGTAGCCCTTCTCTGGACTCGCTCAAGCACCTCCATGTCCTTCTTGTAGCGAGGGGCCCAAAACTGAACACAGTACTCGAGGTGCGGCCTCACCAGAGCCGAGTACAGGGGGACAATCACTTCCTTGGACCTGCTGGCCACACTGTTTCTGATACAAGCCAGGATGCTGTTGGCCTTCTTGGCCGCCTGAGCACACTGCTGGCTCATATTCAGCCAACTATCAACCAATACTCCCAAGTCCTTATTTTCCAGGCAGCTTTCTATACAATGTTGTTTCTTTATGGTTAAGTACAGTGTTGTCTTTGTATCAATGTCTCCCCCTTGCTATGTTTGCAAAGTCCCAGTGTAATCCAAGGGAGACAGTGGAGAGAGGTATTAGGACCAGAACGTTAGATTTATAATGAACCTCCTTGGACCGGCACCAGATTAAGCCAATATCTGCTGTTACTATGTCATATGGATGTATTCGCTTAGCGCATCTATATTGTGATGCAAAAAGAGAGCAAAGCCACTTCATATGACAATCAGTAACTGTCTATGCTGTGTTAACCTGGCTGATTGCAGATTGTGGACACCCATGCAGTAATTTTGTGGCTTAATTAATTAAAAGAGATTAAAAGAGATTTAAAAAAAAGCAGAACAGAATTGAAAGTTTGACACACAAAAACAGTCTTGCTGCATCCCATCCTGCTTCATGCTGCAGTGACATTTTCCTTTAGGAGACCACTCAAACACATACCAGCTGGTAATCTGTCTACTGTCCAAAGATGGGCCATTTTACCAGTCTCTGGTCCTTGTACCAGATATGGCTCTGGTACCTTCACACCTGTGAAAGGTCACTGTAAAAATAAGGCACATCAGAGCCGCACTGTTTAATGCCCACTGTGTACAGATGTAAATGGCCAGCCACTGTGGAACGCAACTGAGAAGGGATCCAATATGCTACACTAATTAAAAGTCTGACCAGACATAACTAGAGAAAAACCAGAGAAAAAGAAGACTCAGTTTCTTATTTATTCAATAGTCATCTGAATGCAGATGATTTGGGGATTCATAAAGCATATTTACACTTTCTATAACACCAGAAATAAACACAGCAACATCAACAAAACTTACCGTAATTGCCAATGAATTTATCATCTATATCAGAAATATGTTTCTGTACAGAAACTCATGAGTCACAAAGACTTTTGCCATTGCATCAAACAACATCTTAAATAAATGATATTCCCAGTAGTGCCAATGTGAAGGTTGTAGCAAGAAATCATTGTTCAGATGGTTTGGAAACTTAGCTGAAAAAAGATATGTTCACAAAACAGCAGATTGTATCTGATTACTCCAATAGCTTCCTGATAAAAAGATATCTGGTTTTCTATACAAAAGAGATGTGAAAAGCCTAATTTATTTTGATTCTCTTACAGTATTTGATAAAATGCTACCCAAGGCACAATCTACATACTTGGTGAAGATGGAGAATTGTAGAGAAATCACTGGGTGGGAGAGGTAGTGGCTAAAGAGGAGACAGCAAGGGTTAACACTGAAAGACAAATTATTATTCTGCAGGGATAAATAAATTATTATTCTGCAGGGACAAAATGGCCCTGGACCACACTGTTTTCCTGCTCATGCTGGCAGAGGGCACCATCTTTCCTCACTTAGTACAGAAGAACATCAGAAGGTGGTACAGATATTGCATGTGGCATGACCTTGGAGACTTGCTTAAGAAAAATACCATGTCATTCAATAGCACGGTGCAAAATCATGAATCCTGAGGGCAAGTATCTCAATATTTTGATATTCTGATAATTGGAGTGTTTATCCTTTGGAACAATTGAGAAGGAGATGACCTAGAGGCAGTAGATGGTCACAGGCAGGAGTTGTAGATTGACAAACATGGTCTAATACTTTGCAAAAGGAGGAAAGAAAGAAAGACCACTGGAAGTGGTACTGGTGAGGAAGTCCTCTGAAGAAATATTCAAGAGAGATGTACCAATTGTGCAAGAAGTTATAGCATAATAGGACAAAGAAATTCTTGCAACTGTGAGGCAAGAACTAACCACTTTTGAGATGCTTCTCTTTCTGAAGCAAAGGGAAGTTTAGTAAGTTTATGCAGCAGACTATATGAGATACCTGTAGTTGTCAGGTCTGAACTCAGTGGTTCAGATCTGTGGCATGTAAAAATGTCAATTTTAAAGTTACTTGTGTGAGAAAAAATCTCAAATAATTTTCTTCAGACAGGATCTTCTGTGAAGCTATTTTATTCGCGATTGCAATGGCAGGTGTCCTGTCAATCAGGAGCACATTATAGTAAACAAATCATAACCTTTTATTTCCTATTACCCGACACCTGATCACCTCCCCTGTTTCCTCATTGGCTGAGTACTACAGGTTCACAAGCTACTCGACGCTCCTCTATACCATATATGTACAATTTTTCTTTTTTTCAACCCTTTAATTTCTCCTTTCTAATGTTTTGAGAACTTGTGATCTTTGTTTTTTACTGTTCTCACACTGCTCATCCTATTTTTCTCAAGCTTCTACCTTATTTTGGAACAGTGAGGCCTTCTACTGTCCACTTATCTACTTAGCATTTCTCCTTATTATGACTACACAGTTACCTTTGAATACAGAAAATTAGTTCTCTACTGCAAAAACACAACTTAGTTTCTCACACTTGCAGCCCTTTTTGTCCATTATTTCTCATACAAATTACATGTTTCGAGCTTAGGTAGTCTCTTTTTTCTTCCTAATGCTTACCCACAGCCCCCCTCATTTTTGCAGGCTAAGAGATTAAATTGTTAGAGGATGTTTTGTTTTGGTAGGCTGAAACCCAGGTGATCACACCCACACTGCACAGTGGGGTATGACAGCTCCAGCTGAGAAGCCACCTTGGGGCAGAGTAGCAACTTCCTCTTCAGCATGACTTGTTGTTGTACCATCAGCTGTTAACTCAACCTGATGGCTTCTGAGCTGGAGCTGGTTCACATCTGAGGAGCCTGAAAAATCTGCCTATTCAGTTAACCCTCTCCACAAGTGTTGCTTTTCATTTAGGAGCCAAAGAGTGGATTAACTGAAGACACTGCTGTGCTAAGGGCACACTTGCCCACAAACACTTACCCAAAGAAAATGCAGTGAAAGCCAAAGAGGCTCAAATGTTTGTAACAGCCAAAGTCATACCTTCTTGGGAGCTCTGTCATCAAATATAAAGAATTTGTGATATGCACTTTTTTTTTTATCATTTATCAATTGAAGATAATTCATCATAGCTTACCAGAGAAAAAATAATGTACAGGGTATACATGAATTCCCCGTTTAAATATCAAACCAGAGATTACCAAAGGGGCAGAGGGATAACAATCACATAGAAAAAGTAAAGAGGCTTTAGCATGAAAGGAGAATTCAGCAATTCAGCCTATTATGTCTTAACCTCCATCAATGATTTTGCAGAATCAAATTTTATCTGTCCAAAATCTGCTCCAATTTTTCTTTGATTCTCTTACAATCAGCATTTCTCTGTTCCTATTAGTCTAGAAAATGTTGGTCTATTCTGCAAATTTTATATGTACTTTCAAATATCAAAATGTCTTCTTTTTTAACTGCAGCAAATTCTTCTACCTTGGAATTTCAGCTTATTTCACAATCTGGCTGCCTAGAAACAATTACACAATGAACTGGCTCTTTAAATCAGCCTGATTATAAGCAGAGAGAGACTGCTTTAAAAAAATTACTTCATTTCAGTCTCTTTGCAGAATTACAGATTAATGCAAGATCAGTCAAGATAAGAGGATTGAGACACGAGACACCCTGTGCTAAACTTTCTCATAATTTCAGACTCTTCAAAGTAGTTTTGAATTCACTCCTTATTTTCCAGATCATCAGCTTTAATTGTAAACTCTTCATCATTACAGCCTACGGCCAGCATGAAATCTTAACAACTGTGGAAGCTTTTAAAGTCCAATATACAAACCTCCATGCCTACAGGGTTCAGAAGTAAAGCTTTTTTAACCTTTTGTGTCCACATTGGCTACCAGCTCCTGAAACACTGCTCTGGAAAGTGTTTTGAGATCTCTGAATGAAAAGAAATCTCTTTCTCAAATCCAGTAAATATACAAAACCTGTAAAGCCATTCATGGTTTATTTGAAATGCATCTGTGCATTTGAAATGCTTCCTCTGCTATTTTCTGTAAGATAAACCCTGCACCTTGAGAAGTAATGAAGACATTTCACTGGTCAGAAGGCAGCACTGTCAGTGAACATATCAAAGCCTGATCACATAAACAGAAAAAAGGATAGAAAATTTCATGAGTTCTTTGAACCCATCAACCCAGAAAGTGAGATGTTTGTTCATCGGGCCAAAATATTCAGTTCAACCAGATTAGCAAGGTTTCTATGATCACTCATCTTTATTCTGAGAAACATTTTTTTTCTGTATGAAGGCTTCAGAAATTAGAATGCTCTATAAGAATAATCCTCATTAGAAATATGAAGAATGTTAATTTCTGTAGGGCTTCTTTGCAGCCTTTATGTCCAGGAGTGCAATTTAAATCAGCTGAAAATATCACTGTTAAGAAATACCAGCTTTAGTAAAGATAGAAACATTGAACAGGAATCCTTATTAGAATAAGAGTTTGGACCAGGGTTTGAGAAAGTTAGAATAAGGCTTTTTTTTCCTTTGTAGAAATAGCAAATTTTGTCCAAACCTATTACTTTGATTCAAGTTTGCAGTGCAGGGATTAAGTTAACTTCGCCAAGCGTAACTGTAGGCAACAGGAGTGGTCTTCCGTCGCCTCGCGGCCAAGGGCTGGGATATTTACCTATGCCGTGAAAAGTCCAACTCAATTTCCTTTTCTGCTGCTGACGATGTGAACTTGTGTATCCCAGGTCAGTGAATTAATTATGATGCTCTGCAGGTTGCCTAGTAGTGAAACAATTGGTCCCTCATCTGCATTCTTCAGCTTTCCACTGCGGGTGCTGTTTTATGTTGTATAAATAGTTAATCACAGGCGCTGAGACTGGTGCAAGAGCGCTCCAGCTTGCAGACAGCATTGAACTGCCAGGGCACGGAGTCATTCAGCCTCTCCCTGGCTCAGTTCATCTATTGAAATAGAGCACAAAGGTTTCAGCAGACAAGACGATGAAAGGCTGGCTCTCTGCATGGCCCATAACCTCTGATTAGGACATTCACTGAAAACACAGGAGTCGTTCATCCAAATCCACGCTTTGAACTTTTCCCCTGTCTTTTCAGAAGTCTCCCACATTCTCTGTGCCTCAGTTTTCCACCTCTTATAGGAAAACTATGAGGTGGCCAGAGCCTACAATGCTGTAGGCTTTAGAAATGCTTAAATTGTGCAGGTCGCAGCCAAAGGGTTGTGGTCAACGGTTCTATCTCTGGGTGGAGGCCAGTCACAAGTGGTGTCCCTCAGGGGTCAGTCTTGGGACCAGTACTCTTCAACATCTTTATCAATGACATAGATGATGGAATCAAGTGCACCCTCAGCAAGTTTACAGATGACACCAAGCTGAGCGGAGCAGTCAATACAATAGAGGGAAGGAATGCCATCCAGAGGGACATCGGCAGGCTGGAGAAGTGGGCCCATGAGAACCTAATGAGGTTCAACAAGGCCAAGTGCAAGGTGTTGCACTTGGGCTGGGACAATTCCAGGTATTTATATAGACTGGGCGAAGAAGAACTTGAGAGCAGCCCTGTGGAGAAGGACTTGGGGATCCTGCTGGATGAGGAGCTGGACATGAGGCAGCAGTGCATGCTTGCAGCCCAGAAGGCCAACTATGTCCTGGGCTGAATTAACAAAGGGGTGGCAAAGGGGTGGCCAGCAGGGAGAGGGAAGTGATTGTCCCCTTCTACTCTGCTCTTGTGAGACCCCACCTGGAATACTGCATGCAGGCCTGGGGCCTCCAGCACAAGAAGGATGTGGAGCTCTTGTAATGGGTCCTGAGGAGGGCCACTAAGATTATCAGAGGGCTGGAGCACCTCTCCTATGCAGAACTAGTATCACTCCAGTGTTCTGTCTATTGCTGCATAGTGCTGGCACAGCATCAGGACTCCCTCTAAGCCCCCAGGAGCCAACAGGCTGGGGGTGGGCAATTGATGGGGAGGGGACATCACTAGGGCAGCTGACTTAAACCGACCAAAGGGATATTCCATAACACCTGATGTCACACTCAGCAATAAAGGGGGGCTCTCATGGGGGAGGACGGTCCTCCTGAACAACCGGTATACGTTTTGAGGCCTTGCTTCCCAGGACGTGGCTGAACATCGCTCGTTGATGGGAAGTAGAGAATATTTTTTTCCTTTCTCTCAGTGCTTCCGTGCGGCCTTGTTGTTTCTATTGTTACATCTTCTCCCCATTCCCTTTCCCTTTAATTAAATCATTCTCATCTCAAACCTCGAGCTCTTTGTGTTGACTTGACAGAAGTGCCAGGGAAGCTCATGGAGCAGATTATCTTGGGTATCATCATGCGGCAGTTGCAGGGCAAGCAGGCGATCAGGCCTAGTCAGCATGGGTTTATGAAGGGTAGGTCCTGCTTGACAAACCTGATCTCCTTCTATGACAAGGTGACACGCTTAGTGGATGAGGAGAAGACTGTGGATGTGGTCTACCTTGACTTCAGTAAGGCTTTTGACACCGTTCCCCACAGCATTCTCCTCAGGAAACTGGCTGCCCATGGCTTGGACTGGCATACGCTTCGTTGGGTTAAGAACTGGCTGGATGGCCGGGCCCAGAGAGTCTTAGTGAATGGAGTCAAATCCAGTTGGAGGCCGGTCACTAGTGGAGTCCCCCAGGGCTCAGTACTGGGGCCAGATTTCTTTAATATCTTTATCAATGATCTGGATGAGGGGATCGAGTGCACCCTCAGTAAGTTTGCAGATGACACCATGTTAGGTGTGTGTGTTGATCTGCTCGAGTGTAGGAAGGTTCTGCAGGAGGATCTGGATAGGCTGGACCGATGGGCTGAGGCCAACGGTATGAAGATCAACAAGGCCAAGTGTCGGGTCCTGCACCTGGGGCACAACAACCCCAAGCAGTGCTACAGGCTGAGAGATGTGTGGTTAGAAAGCTGCCTGTCAGAGAAGGACCTGGGAGTATTGTTTGATAGTTGGCTGAATATGAGCGAGCAGTGTGCTCAGGTGGCCAAGAAAGCCAACAGAATCCTGGCTTGTATCAGAAACGGTGTGGCCAGTGGGACTAGGGAAGTGATTGTCCCCCTGTTCTCGGCTCTGGTGAGGCCGCACCTCGAGTGCTGTGTTCAGTTTTGGGTCCCTCACTACAAGAAGGACATGGAGGTGCTTGAGTGAGTCCAGAGAAGGGCTACGAAGCTGGTGAGGGGTCTGGAGAACAAGTCTTACGAGGAGTGGCTGAGGGAGCTGGGACTATTTAGCCTGGAGAAGAGGAGGCTCAGGGGCGACCTTATTGCACTCTACAGGTACCTTAAAGGAGGCTGTAGCGAGGTGGGGGTTGGTCTGTTCTCCCACATGCCTGGTGACAGGACGAGGGGGAATGGGCTAAAGTTGTGCCAGGGAAGGTTTAGGTTGGATATTAGGAAAAACGTCTTTACTGAACGGGTTGTTAGTCACTGGAATAGGCTGCCCAGGGAAGTGGTTGAGTCACCATCCCTGGAGGTCTTTAAAAGACGTTTAGATGTAGAGCTTAGGGATATGGTTTAGGGGATGATTTGCTAGTGTTAGGTCAGAGGTTGGACTCGGTGATCTTGTAGGTCTCTTCCAACCTAGACTTTTCTGTGATTCTGTGATTCTGTGATTCTGTGACTTTTCTCCCCCTTCCTCTTTGAGGAGGTGGGGAGTGAGAGAGCGGTTGTGGTGGTGCTCGGCTGCCCACCACAGGAGTGTATAAACAAGAGGGGAAAAGCCTGTTTACATGTGTTAATAGTGATAGGTCAAGGGGAAATGGTTTTAAACTAAGACAAGGGAGATTTAGGTTAGATATTAGGAGGAAGTTTTTCACTCAGAGGGTGGTGAGGCACTGGAACAGGTTGCCCAGAGAGGTTGTGGATGCCCCGTCCCTGGAGGCATTCAAGGCCAGACTGGATGCATCTCTGGGCAGCCTGCTCTAGTGGTTGGCAGCCCTGCTCAGAGCAGGGTGGTTGAAACTAGATGATCTTTAAGGTCCTTTTCAACCCAGGCCATTCTATGATTCTACGAAACGATCAAAACCCCACTCTAGTGACATTCAAAATAAGCTTGTGGCCATTATTTCTTTTTACTGGTTCTTCTGGCTGGGCAGAAGAGGGTATTAAAAAAAAGACAATGGAGAAGATAGCTCAGCTCTGTCACAAGATGTTGTCAACCTGATGTCCTTGTTGCCCCCTGCAAACCCAGAAAAGAAACTGGACAAATGATGGATTTAGCAAACAGTCAGGAAGAAAAAATAGACTGAGTCAAGCCAAAGCAAAGTACTTCAACTTAGTGGAATGGAGGAAAACAAACAAACAAATGAACAAACTAAATCCCCAGGTAAATGTGGTGGTTTTAACCATGCTAGGCAGCTGAACACCACAACCGCTCTCTCACTCCCCCTCCTCAGAGGAGGAGGGGAAGAAGTAAAGAAAAGAACAACTCACGGGTTGAGATAAGGATAATTTAATTAAAGGGAAATATATATATATATATTAAGGAAATATTATTAATTAACAATTCAACTAAAGGGAAAAAGGGAAAAAGGGAAAGGGGAAAGGGAGGGGGAAAGGGAACAGCAAAACAAAACAAGTAAAGGCTATATGGAAGTGCAGAGGAAAGAAATGATTCTCTACTTCCCGCAAATGAGCGATGCCTGACCACGTCCTTGAAGCAGGGCCTCAACGCACATAGCTGGTGTTCGCGAGGAGGACAGACGTTTTCGTAACGAAAGCCCACCCCTCCCCTCTTCCTCCTTCTTCCACCTTTTATTGCTGGGTGTGACATCATACGGTATGGAATATCTCTTTGGTTAGTTTAGGTCAGCTGCCCTGGTGATGTTTCTTTCTCACTTTTTTGCCCACCCCCCAGGAGGGTTAGAGAAAGTCCTGATACTGTGCCAGCACTTCTTAGCAGCAGACACAACACTAGTGTGATACCACTGCTGTTCTAGCTACAAGTGCAGAGCATGGCACTGTATGGGCTGCTGCAGGGAAAGTTAACATCCCAGCCAGACCCAGTACAGTAAAAAAAACATTTTGGGAAAAAAATATTTATGCAGATTCAAGGCAGTTTTTATAATTTGAGAGAAAAAAAAAAAAAAAAAAAAAAAAAAACACACACAAAAAAAACCATTATTTTCCCTTACCTTAATTGTGTCAGCACCTTAACACAAAAAGTAACTCTCTTTTTAAATGACTGATTTTATTAAAAAGTCATAATTTTAAAAGTATATGTCCCATCTTGCAGCTATGGACACTTTTTTTTAAAACTTAAAAATAAGTTTTCATTGCCTCTTACCAAAAGCATATGTTGTAGTGAACCAAATTTTAGATAATTATTTATCTCACACAAATATTGTATTCAGCTCTACCAAAGATCAACAGAGGGCGGAGCTATTACTAAGTCTCCAGAAAGAAGAAAAAAAGAAAAATGAAGCATGAATTGTCGAGAAAAATAAATTACTCCAAATGAGAGAATAAATTTGTTGCTTGGAGGAAGAGAATATATATTAATTAAATAATAGCTGATCACACTGTACTTGGCCAAAAACATTTGAACAGGTTTGACAAACTGATCACAAAATAAAAATCCCTGCAGTACAATTGCCATAATTTTTGGTCTAAGTCATATATGGCAAGCATTAAACATCCCCTCATGTGCCTGACTTTCCTCATGTAATGTGGGAGTAATGAGTGCTACCTTGATACCTTGAGAATTTAGACATACATACAGAAGAACAGGGTGAAATCCTAATCCAACTAAAATCCATAGCCAAATTTCCTTATTTTTTAGGTTATTCTCTGTAATTCTTGCATTGTTTCTATAGTTTTCTTTTAGCTGTAAGAATGAGATTTTGGGAACAAAAAAGCAGAGGATGTATGTTTGCTGTTTGTGTCACCTCTATCACAGAATCACAGAATCACAGAATTTCTAGGTTGGAAGAGACCTCAAGATCATCGAGTCCAACCTCTGACCTAACACTAACAGTCCCCACTAAACCATATCCCTAAGCTCTACATCTAAACGTCTTTTAAAGACCTCCAGGGATGGTGACTCAACCACTTCCCTGGGCAGCGCGTTCCAATGTCTAACAACCCTTTCGGTAAAGAAGTTCTTCCTAAGATCCAACCTAAAATTCCCCTGGCGCAACTTAAGCCCATTCCCCCTCGTCCTGTCACCAGGCACGTGGGAGAACAGACCAACCCCCACCTCGCTACAGCCTCCTTTGAGGTACCTGTAGAGAGCGATAAGGTCACCCCTGAGCCTCCTTTTCTCCAGGCTGAACAATCCCAGCTCCCTCAGCCGCTCCTCGTAGGACTTGTTCTCCAGGCCCCTCACCAGCTTCGTCGCTCTTCTCTGAACTCGCTCAAGCACCTCGATGTCCTTCTTGTAGCAAGGGGCCCAAAACTGAACACAGTATTCGAAGTGCGGCCTCACCAGAGCCGAGTACAGGGGGACAATCACCTCCCTAGCCCTGCTGGTCACACTGTTTCTTATACAGGCCAGGATGCTGTTGGCCTTCATGGCCACCTGAGCACACTGCTGGCTCATATTCAGCCGACTATCAACCATCACTCCCAGGTCCTTCTCTGCCTGGCAGCTCTCCAACCACTCATCTCCCAGCCTGTAGCTCTGCTTGGGGTTATTGCGTCCCAGGTGGAGGACCGGGCACTTGGCCTTGTTGAACTTCATGCAGTTGACCTCAGCCCATACGTGCAGCCTATCCAGATCCTCCTGCAGAGTCTTCCTACCCTCGAGCAGATCGACACACGCACCTAACTTGGTGTCATCTGCAAACTTACGGAGGGTGCACTCGATCCCCTCATCCAGATCATTGATGAAGATATTAAAGAGGACCGGCCCCAGCACCGAGCCCTGGGGAATGCCACTAGCGACCGGCCTCCAACTGGATTTGACTCCATTTACCACGACTCTTTGGGCCCGGCCATCCAGCCAGTTTCTAACCCAACGAAGCGTGCGCCAGTCCAAGCCAAGAGCAGCCAGTTTCCTGAGGAGAATGCTGTGGGAAAAGGTGTCAAAAGCCTTGCTGAAGTCAAGGTAGACCACATCCACAGCCTTTCCCTCGTCCACCCAGCACGTCACTTTGTCATAGAAGGAGATCAGGTTCGTCAAGCAGGACCTGCCCTTCATAAACCCATGCTGACTGGGCCTGATCGCCTGCTTGCCCTGAAAGTGCTGCGTGATGACTCTCAAGATAATCTGCTCCTTGAGCTTCCCTGGCACTGAGGTCAAACTGACAGGCCTGTAGTTTCCCGGGTCAGTCCTCCGGCCCTTCTTGTAGATGGGCGTCACGTTTGCTAGCTGCCAGTCAACTGGGATCTCCCCCGATAGCCAGGACTGTTGGTAAATGATGGTAAGCGGCTTGGCCAGCTCCTCTGCCAGTTCTCTCAGTACCCTCGGGTGGATCCCGTCCGGCCCCATCGACTTGTGCACTTCCAAGTGCCGTACCAGGTCACCAACCATTTCTTCATGTATAGTGAGGGCCACATCCTGCTCCCCATCCCCTTCTACCAGTTCAGGGAATTGGGTATCCAGAGAACAATCGGTATTGCCGCTAAAGACTGAGGCGAAGAAGGCATTAAGCACCTCCACCTTTTCCTCATCTCTTGTAAGTAAGTTTCCCCCCGCATCCAGTAAAGGATGGAGATTCTCCTTAGTCCTCCTTTTTATATTGATGTATTTATAAAAACATTTTCTGTTATCTTTACCGGCAGTAGCCAGATTGAGCTCCAGTTGAGCTTTGGCTTTTCTAATTTTGTCCCTGCACAGCTTCGCAACATCCTTATAGTCCTCCTTAGTGGCCTGCCCACTTTTCCAAAGATTATAAACCCTCCTTTTCCTCCTAAGCTCAAGCCACAATTCTCTGTTCAGCCAGGCTGGTCTTCTTCCCCGCCAGCTCGTCTTTGGGCACGTGGGGACAGACCGTTCCTGCGCCATTAAGATTTCCCTCTTGAAGAGCGCCCAGCCTTCCTGGACTCCTCTGCCCTTCAGTACCGCCTCCCAAGGGACTCTACAAATGATATGATATCTATGACTGTATCTATGATACAGTCATGTTGCTCATCTCCATTATATCAAGCCTTGTAGAAAACCAGGGACAGATCTTTCTCCCAGGGACCTTACAAGTCCTACCAACAAAACCATGACTAGAGAAAGGGAGCTATTTGCTCTTTAGTTCCTGAACACTATGACTGACCTGCTCTCTTCTGGAAGTGAGTTCAGGTTTAGGCATTTGCCAAGAAAATGTTCTCCCTGGCCCACACAAGTCTGACTTTCCACTAGACATAGCAATATTTTTTCAGGCTTTTTTTTTTTTTTTTTTTCCCTTTCTCTCTTTCTCTCCAATGGAAAGAACATTAGTGCAATTAAATTTTAAAAGGGGGAACATTAATGAAAATGAAAATGGTAAAACTTAATCAATACACGGTAGGGTTGGAGCTGATCTGTGCTGAAAGATCATTTTGAATTTTTCAGTCCATGAAACTATCCCTAGACTGACTTTTTATCTTCATTTTTGCAGGGAAAAGTATTTTCATATTCACATTTGCATGAGAGAGGAAAATTGTTTCCCATGCACCTGTATACTTCAGGTTGACAGCTGCATTTTTCACAGATGTGATCACTCAAGCTGAGCTAGTCACTCAAGCAGCTTGAGCTGATCCCATGCAGGGCTTTGGAAATGACCAAAGCTACCTTGAAATTGTCCCGAAGAGAGAAGAGCTCCAGGACAATATACACTTTGGGTCTGTGTTGCCATGCAGACATTTTCTCTCTTCTAACTCCAATGAAGCTTTGGATCTCTAAATTTATTTTTCATGCAAGTAACAGAGAATTCATGAAGTCCAAAGAGTTAATGGAACATCATGCTGTTGGTACGTTACAGGAGGCAGGACTGGATCCTGCCAGAGAAGGTGAGGTATAGTTGCTCACTGCCCTGATTTTTACAAGTGTAGAAGTCAGAATGAAAACTGCCTTAGAGCTGTGGAAAAGATGAGCTATAACCTCACATCAATTAAAGTCTGAAGGCAAGGCTGATGCTAAATTTTCCATCTTTACAGACTGAGCATCATTTTCCCCAGGGTCCAGTTTTGAGAGCTCAGTTTTAATGCTTGCCCATCTACTTGAGGTATGAAGGGAGCCACAGCAAACCACTGATTTTAAAATCAGTGACTTAGAAACAACCAATCAAACAAACAACAAACTTGCCTTGTTGAGTCAATGACACACAAGAGGCTGTCAAGAGAAAATTTGCATTGACAAATAAGGTAGGACCTCTACTGAAAGGGGAAACTTGCTTTCCCTTGAGATACATTCTGAGGGAGGTCATATCTGCATCCCTTCATCATAGTGTCTGCATAATTAATGCTTCTGTTTGGGGTTTTCTCATGTGAAGACACAAACCCTCAAATCTTATGCATTCTGTAAAGCTCAAGGCAAGAAACAGAAGTGAGTTGTAGAGTTGCAAGACATTATAAGAAACCTATATGTGTAACTTGCTCTCTCTCAAATACCTCATGAATCTGGAGGCTACAATGCCCATATGCCTCTTCTGCCAATTCATTTTAACTGTCAAAGAGGTTGTTTTCAAAGGATTCAAGTGACAGCTCAGAAATCCATATTAGTGGATTGGAAGGGCCTGGGAACTGTGTCTCTGAACTGTACAGAGGTCAGTCATTTAATTTTGTACTGGTTCACATGATTTATACATTCTTCAGCTCTCAATTCAGAACAGCCCATGCCTCCTCTGCTCGTCTACTTATAATGCCTGTCTAGGGATTGCTCCCTCCTCTATAGCTTGTACAACTACAAAGCACAATGCTGGTGCTAAAGTAGATCAATACAATATTATTATTATTATATCAAAAGGAGCAACATATAGGTGTCCTGTGAAAGTAAAATCTGACAAAAAGACTTGTCAAACGTTCACTGGACCCCCCTCTGTCTGTTGGTTTGAGCTGTATTTTTGGGAATAGGTATAATAAAATCAGCACTCTGCCCTTGGTATAGGCAAAGAAAGACACACGGTAAGAGGTAAAAAGAAGAAAGAAGGAATCCATGAGGAACTTCTCTAGTGAGCAATAGGAATACTTAATAACACTAAAAACTCAAGATGTTCTAGTATATTCATTTTGGGGGGTAAAGAAGGCAACTTTTGTATAGGCAGAGGAATTTGTTTATCAAACTCCCACAGTTTCAAAGGAAGCAGCTGAGATTTATGGGTTCCCAATCCTGCCTCACTCCACACAATGTGACACCTGTCACCCCTACATTTCTTCACCCATGCAGGGTCCTCTGTACTAGGAATAGTCAGGAGAATTCAAAAGTAGCCTACAAAGTTTCCCTGCAAATACCATCAAAGCAAATACATTGTCTAGGACTTGCTGGGAAATTTGCATTTGTGATCAGCAGAATGATTCCATTCCAGAAATGCTCTGACATCTGGCAAATAGTGTGGAAAGAAAGGGGAAGAGGTACTGTTGTGGTTTAACCCAGCTGGCAGCTAAGCACCACACAGCCATTCGCTCACCCTCCCCCCTCCCTCTCTGGGATGGGGGAGAGAATCAGAAAGAAATGAAAGCCTGTGGGTTGAGATAGAGACAGTTTATTAGGACAGAAAGGAAAGAAAAATATAATAATAATAATAGTACTACTAATATGAATGTGTACAAAACAAGTGAGGCACAATGCAATTGCTCACCACCCACTGACCGATGCCCAGACTATCCCCGAGCAGCTGGTCCCCCCATCCCGGTTAGCCACTCCTATATATTGTTTAGCATGATGTCAGATGGTATGGAATATTCCTTTGGCCAGTTTGGGTCAGCTGTCCTGGGTCTGTCCCCTCCCAGCTTCTGCTGCACCCCCAGCCTGCCCGCTGGCAGGACAGAGCGAGAAGCTGAAAAGTCCTTCGCTTAGTGTAAGCACTGCTCTGCAACAATTAAAACATGACTGTGATATCAACATTTGTCTCATCCTAAATCCAAAACACAGCACCATAACAACTACTAGGAGGAAAATTAACTTTATCGTAGCCAAAACCAGGACAGGTACTCCTTTTCTTTTCTTTTCTTTTCTTTTCTTTTCTTTTCTTTTCTTTTCTTTTCTTTCTCTTCTCTTTTTTCTTTCCTTGTCCTCTCCTGCCCTGCCCTGCCTTGCCTTGCCTTTATGAAGGGCCATAGCAATTTTCTTCTCTTTCCAAAAATTTATTTTTCCCACTTGTAGGTGGTCTATTATAGCTTTACATGTGTTCTAGCAATCCAAGTACATCTGTAAAAGGTTTGTTTGGAAAAGAGAAGCCTGAAAAAGTAAATACTTTTCAGTAAAGTAATTGCCATTTCAGGATACCCTATGTTTCATCACAGCCTCCTGAACTTTCTTCAGAAAAGTTTAGCAGATCAGCCACCCCACACCAGAATGTATCCCAGTATAAGGAAACATTGCTGAAAACAAATTGTATTCCTGTACACAGTGCCAGGTCTAAAGTGATAGGTAGGAAATGACCTGATGTTGTCAGTTCTGGTGTGTGTGATTTTTTTTTTTTTTTTGAAGACATTAAGTCCAAGACAAAGAACAAGGTTGAGCTGGGTGGTATCCCATTTTACTCAGAGACCTCACCTTGTGCCAAGCACACTGATGTCTGTTTATCTGAGGAGCTGAGACATTATTGCAAGACAAAAAAATAAATCTAGTAAGATATGCCTAATATGCCATTTCATATATTACCTTTCCAGTGTGGTCAGTAAAATATGAAAGAGACTGCTTTCCTCCTGGTTCATGTACCCTCAGTGAAGGAGTTTGATATAAAAGGGTGCTACCTACACAGATTTACATACAGATGGTATATGGTTTATTTCATACAACAGCAAATTACTTCTGTATTTCCCACACATTTCAGCTGGACAGGAAGCTCTCATACTGCATGCAGGTAAGGGAGGTGGTACAAGTGATGCCTGCCTGTTTTCCTGCATTCCCAGCACATCATGCATCATTTGCAAGGACAGCTCTGTGGCATGTTAAAGGCAATGTGCAATCCTTTCACCAAAATGCCACAGGAGAAAAAATCCTTTTGTCTCATAGAAGAAATGAAATGAAAGAGTGCTCCACTGCCTTTTGTAAATGGCAGCCTCCCATCAAAAGTAGAGACTGTGAACAGCTCAGAAGACACTGCTTACTTTGTGCTTCTCAGCATCGTTAAAATGAAGGCAATAGTGCCAATTTACTTCTTTTGATGATCCTCAAATTAAAGCAGTAGAGGCAAATGCAAAACTATGTTCAATTCAAACTTATGAGTTATTCATGCTGAGAGGCATTTCCTTCTCAAAATCTGAGACAGAAATCAGCAAACAGCCACACAGTAGAATGAAATATATAGGATTATTCAGCAGCTGTCAATTCCACTTTTGTTTATGGAACCAATATCTTACAGGAATTACTCCAAATCCACTGAGTTCATGATTATTATTAATGGCATTAAGCATTGTGTATTGTACATTGTAGATTGTAAAACTGGCATTTTGCCAATCAGTTACCTATTGGAACACTCATTAGAAAACAGGATTAATTCACTTCTTCAGAAAAGAGCTCAGCCAAGTGAGTTTTCAGACAGCAGAATGAAAAATAAATTGATCTCATTAAATAAAATGTTCCTGTTTGTACAAAGCACTCATCCTTCCAGATTCCTGCAACTGAAAATGAAGGAAAATGTAGTTTGGGGTTCAGCCTGTTTTGGGAGGGAGCCCACAAACTGTCACAAAAACACTACATCACAGCAAAGCTCCAATGTCTTATTTTTTTCTCTCTTTAAGCTATTTTATAGATTTCATGTTCATGAAAGGAGATTAAAGATGCAGACAGAGGACTGTCTTAAAAGCTTAAATCCCACAGAAGGCACAGGAAATAAAAGCACTTGTTATTGCTCTTTCCACTTCTCCCCAAACCTATGCACTCTGGCTCATGACTTTTAAAGGTTTGGGGTCAGTGGGACTGAATAGTATGTGGATAGGCAGAAACTGAGTCCACACAGGGCTCGCATGGAAACCAGTATCAGAAACAAAGGTACTTGATGGTGCTTCAGGGTATTGCTGGCTCTTATGGGGGAAAGGACTCTTGTGTCTTATGGTCTGGTCTCCCTTTCTCTACTCAACTACTGTCAACCACCAGTTTTGTTGTTGTTGTTGTTTTCTAGAAAAATCAATCAATCAGTTACAATAAATGCCAATGACATGATGCAGTCTCTTCACCCCATCCAGCTGGGATCACTCTCCTTGAAATACCATTCTTGCAGCCAAGTGCTGAATATCTCAGAGTAAGAGGTTTAAGCAAAACAGGTGGGCTAAAAAACCCACACAGTGTCTATTCTGGTTTACCTGATGTGCAGGAACTCATTAAGCTGTGGTAACTTGTAGAGGGGACCTCAGTTTCATTGCTTTTGTGCTTCTAGGATCCCTCTGCCTCTGATGACTATCATGTCTACCTCTGCATGTGGGAATCATGTTTTCATATGTGCCTTTGCAAAGTGCCTTGCTTCCTGCTGGTGACTTGGTCTGTAATAAATGATGACCTTTAGGCCAGCAGAATCATCTGTGCAGCCACATCTTAATTTGCATTAATGTTAAATAATGTGTACAAAAGCAAAAGGGAGCCTGCATGTTTCTCTTTCTTTCTTTCTTTCTTTAAATTTTATTTTCTAAAAGGTTAAATTTGTATACATGGAATCTCCACAGTTTTCACTTATCTGCTACAGAGCTTGAACTTTAGTCCGTTGGTCCAAAGGGAGAAAAGTCAATAGTATCATACTGATACAAAAGAAACTTTATTAAAGTAGCCATGGGCATCTCCGCAACCTTACCCTATCAGGCTGGCTTGCTAATTGTTTTGCAGCAGTGTGGCTGCCATGAAAATTACCCAGGTCTGTCTTGTGAAAATCTGGCTCTATCAGCATCAAGAACACAAACAGCCAAAGGTCGTTTCCTAGTTGTTGGGAACAGAAAATGAATCTTGTTAACATTCTGCTGCTGCTTCTTCTAGGGAGAAAAAAAAAACTGCTGCAGGGAGCTGTCCTCTGGAGGACTGAACAAAGATGATCAAGCTTCTCTCTGCTCACTTCCACTCACCCACCAGGATTTCATTGACGGGGAAGCCTGAAAAAAACTGCCAGAAGTGTCATTTCATACCTGCCTGAAGTCTTCAGTTTGGAGTGCTTCCCTTATTCATCCATCACAACATAGTCTCTCTGTCTTTTACTCATTGTCTCTGCTCTTTGCTGCACCCTGGTTTGTAGCTATGCTAAAGCAAAGCCAAAATCAAAATGGCCTGAAAAATCATTGGTGTATCCAGGCAAAAATGAATTTAAATGTTGCAAGAAATGCCGATTATAGATACAAGAGGGAGACAACCACAATTTCTAAATCCCCCCCAACACTGTTCTCCAATCCAGAAAGCAAGAAAGGCTTTGGATATCTGCATAAGTTTGCATTTACATCTTTAAGGCAAAAATGTGACCTGAAGGAGCATGTTGCCAGAGTGAACCAATGCCAGCAAGAAGCTGCAGCAGATCCTAAAACATCTGTGTAAGAAGCCTGCACTGCTGAATAGATTCAGTGCCCATCAGGTATGTTATTGACACTGCCCAGGGAACAGGAAAGGATCATCAGAGGTCTTAGGAAGGACCTGTGGTGTCTCTGGAAAGCATGAAGAAGTCATGGAGCCTTGTTGGGGTCCCAACTGGGCTGTGCTCTGCTCTCTTCCTGGTCAGCTCTGCTCCAGAAAGTGAACTGGTTTGAAGTGAATTGTTTTTCCCAGGTCCAGCTGTCTCTTTAAAAGAACACAAAATGGATAGAGACACTCGGAGCAATTTTACCTAGTCATCTCTTGAACACAGGACAGAATAGTTACAAATTTAGGTAAACAAATTAGCACTGAGAAACTCCCTAGAGTATTGCCTTCTATCAGTTTTTGACAGGATTCCATGGTGGGAAAAAGAAAAAAAAACGAAAAAAAAAAAAAGAAAAAAAAGCCTAACTACTTGTTCAATACTACTTGTTCTACAGACAGTAGAGGATGTTCAAATACAACTTTGTTTTTCCAAGTCTTTAATTCAGGATGTCACCCATAATACATTAAATACATTAGTTTTGCCCAGCAATAATGACCAGGAGCTTCAGCAGCCAGGCTCTGCACACGCAATGAATTTGGTTCTGTCCTTGTCTCTAAGAAACTGAGAGCTAAATAGTTTTCTGCTATATATTCAGTCTTCCATAACGAATACTTCACTAAGACCAGCCACAACTGAAATACAAACTGTTCTCCATGGAATAAAGTGTGTCCAATGCAATTTTAAACACACAGAAGGTAAGTACAGTTTACAGCCACTCTTGGGCCTGTTCAGTCTCCTGCCCATCTTATCTTAATGATGGAGCCTCTCCATAGAATGGAGGCTTTGCCTGTTTCTGTGAGTGTGTAGGCACCATGGAGTGCTAGGATCTCCCTCCTGGGGCAGCAGATTTGGAGCTGGCCATTCATAGCAGCTCCCTATAATCCACACAGCAGTTCTCAAGTAACAGGTTAAACTGCCTTTAGGGCTGATGTGTGGCCTTCTTGTACCAAAAGACCTAGCTCATGGTTTTACACTGAGCTAACTGTTTGCATTGATATAGGACCCTGAAGACTAACTCAAAAATTTCCACCTGTGTTGTTGTTGCTGAAAAAATGAGGTACACAATTTGTCACAGAAAGCATATGGATAAAGCATAGAAGGAATAATGCCAAAATTGCACCTTTTTTATTCACAGTTTATTATGAAGATAATTATAATTTATCAGCCAGCTCCCTAGGGATGTTTTCAACTTTTCCATATTGTGATGGAAGGAAGTCAATTAGGGATCAGTCATGCAAAATCTTCCATCTTGGCCAGTGTGAAATATTAAGCTTCTAAGGGGTCCATAGATTAGGGGGAAAAAATCTAAGAAGGTGTGAAATCTGGCTTCATGAATTAATTTTGAAAGAAATGTAGGATTTCAGCATGAAGTCTGATGCATAATCTTCTTCCTTAATATGAAGTGCTTGTGTCAAACTATAAGAGTCTCATCTGCTTGTCCTGTTCTCTTTTCCATTAGTCTACTCACTCACACCAACAGATCATCCCAAATTTTCAAAAAGAAGAAGAAAGATTAATTTTGTATCATCATTAAAAAAAATCTGTTTCTAAGGAGAAAAGCAGATTTGTTTGTTTGTTTGTTTGTTTGTTTTTCAGGTGAAGTGGAGGACACTGGATAGGAAAACATTGATTCAGAAAGCAATTGAACTTTATGAATAACTCAAATCTCTTCAAACTGGTGATGATTTGCAATAGTTTATTATGCTATGAGTGACTGCTAAAATGTCTCTTCCTCCACCTCACACACAGATGTACACAGTTTAAATACAGTATTAAAGATACCTTTGAGTAGTAGGGATCCTGTCAAAGTATGCTAATCAAATCCATCTTTGATTACATGCTTACTTTTCTGCTCATCCCAATCGTAAAGCTAAGCTGTAATTAATACATTAGAGGCTGGCGATTATACAGTATTAGGCTGAACTCATATGTTCACTCTGTATGAGTGAACATATGTGCTGTATGTTCACTCATATAGAGTGAACATACAGCATTAGATTGTGTTTCAATAGATCTGACACTGTAAAGAAATAAGATCAACTCACAAGGTCTGGTATTAGCAGACCACTAACTTATCTTGGTGACAATCCTGAGCACTTGCATTGATCTCTTGCTACCAGTGATGTCTCTTGCACGTGCATGTTTTGGTGCTTATACCTGCATGTGAGGACTAACACCTCCTTGTGTTTTTTTTTTTTTTTTTTTCTGAAATAAAGCTGGAGCTATTGTATTAGAAACAACAACAAGAATAACAACCAAAACAACAGAGGTCCAGACCTTCAAAGTCAAGTTGGCACCATAAAAATTTCAGTAGTTAATCCTTTGAACAGTGCTATGCCTCAAAACACTTTTTATTAAAAAAAAAAAAAAAAAAAAAAAAGAAAAAAAAAAAAGACAAGGAAAGGAAAGGAAGGTTCAGCTCTAAGGAGTTTTATTTTGCATGCAGGAACCAATTGCATTTCACTGCAGAACCACACAAGAGCAATGCGCTCATGTTGAGCACAACCATGCCGTAACTGTGGCATGCCATGTCTCCACACCATAATGAGATCATATGTGAAAGCCTAAATTATGCAAATGAAAAGGCTCCACTAATACTGTTGAAATATTCCTGGAGTGTAGACTTGACAACCTGAAAGTACATTTCACACCACTAATGACTTCATCGCTAACACAATTGTCATGAGTCAAGCGGTTTCCATGGCAATGCCCTAGTACAGCTGTGTACCCATATAAAGTACTGCACCTACTTAGTTACATATACAGACAGATCACTAGATTCCTAGGTACTGAAACTGAAATAATTCAATTTTAATTGTCTCTCTTTATAAAGTGATTCTGCCAGCTACAGGTATTAGCATATCAATGTGACTTTGACAAGGTCTGCTTCAAAAGACCTATTTTGCAGGCACTTCATGTCAATTACAGCCCTAACTGTTTCATGGAATAATCATTCCTGCCAGATTAACGTCAGGCTGCAAGGTAATTTAATTGGTGCCATTATATCTAGGTGGAAAAAATGCTCTAATAAAGTGCACACGCTGTAGCTGCCACTGAGGATGTGCTATGCAGCATAAAAGGGATTGCCTTCCTAAAGTGTATGGGCAAACCATTTGCAGAGAAATAAATAAAATGGAAACAACTTCAGATGCTTTGTTTCCAACAAAATTCCAGAGTGTTAGACCAAGGGGGGAATTCTATTTCACTTGAAGTGGTGTTATCACAAGGGAGGAAGTATTGAAGAAAAATAAATAGGAAAAAGGAAAAAATAATCCCCTCACTCTATGTACATCTTCTTATCCCCTGTGGAATGATAAACATTTAAAATAAAAATCTCTAAAAATCTCTAAAACAAAGTCTCTTGTTCTCAGTGTGAGCAGGAACCTCCCCAGCCTTCCCCTGGGGAGTGGGATTGGGAGGCTTAATCCTTCCTTCTGCCAAAACTATGAAGTTCAACAAGGCCAAGTGCCGGGTCCAGCACCTGGGACACAACAAACCCAAGCAGCACTACAGGCTGGGAGACAAGTGGTTATAAAGCTGCCTGTCAGAGAAGGACCTGGGAGTATTGTTTGATAGTTGGCTGAATATGAGCCAGCAGTGTGCTGAGGTGGCCAAGAAGGCCAACAACATCCTGGTTTGTATCAGAAACAGTTTGGCTGCAGGGCTAGGGAAGTGATTTTCCCCCTGTACTCAGCACTGGTGAGGCCACACCTTGAGTACTGTGTTCAGTTTTGGGCCCCTCACTACGAGAAGGACATGGAGGTGCTTGAGCGAGTCTAGAGAAGGTCAACAAGGCTGGTGAAGGGTCTGGAGAACAAGTCTTAAGAGGAGCGGCTGAAGGAGCTGGGGTTGTTCAGCCTGGAGAAGAGGAGGCTCAGGGACGACCTTATTGCACTCTACAGGTACCTTAAAGGAGGCTGTAGCAAGGTGGGAGTCGGTCTATTCTCCCACGTGTCCGGTGATAGGACAAGGGGGAAAGGGCTGAAGTTGCACCATGGGAGGCTTAGATTGAATATTAGGAAGAACTTCTTTACCGAAAGGGTTGTTAGGTACTGGAATAGGCTGCCCAGGGAAGTGGTTGAGTCACCATCCCTGGAGGTCTTTAAAAGACGTTTAGATGTAGAGCTTAGGGATATGGTTTAGTGGAGGACTTGTTAGTGTTAGGTCATAGGTTGGACTCAGTGATCTTGGAGGTCTCTTCCAACCTAGATGATTCCATCATTCTGTGATTCTGTGAAACTGAGGAAACAGGGATTTTGCAAGTGGCATTTCTTGCTGAACTGCAAAAATTTTGATAGTGACAAATGGCTGAATTCCATCTTTATTTGTTTTCTCATCCTTCTACCTCTGTTATTATATATTGGGGTACCAAGAGTAGAATGATTCACCCTATTGATAACCCAAGTGAGAAGGCTGAAATACGCTGATTGATTTAGCAATATAATCAATGTCATCATGCAGTCACTGCCCTGAAAGCAGTGCAATGTATTGGTGTAACTGGGGTTGACGGTCACCCTCTCCCATAGCCCTGGCTTACATGCTTAGCTGAGGAAAAATCAGCATGACCACAGCCAGTGGAAATCACTCTGTCTGTGTCAGTTGAGGATTTAGCTCCTCAAATACCCTTGATGAAAGAGATGGGATCAACATGCAGATAGTGTTAAAGAAAAAAAAGAAGGCTTGCAAAATCTAACACTACTGGACATCTCTTTACCTATTTAAAAATTCAATTAAAATGGGGATTCTGCACAGGGCTGGGATTACAGAGGCAGCTGCAGTGTGTGTGGTGCAAGAGCAGAAAGCTGGCATGATATGAAACAGCAGCCGGAGCTGACCAGTTTCATTAATGACCTGGATGAGGAGATTGAGTGTACCCTCAGTAAGTTTGTAGATGACACCAAGTTGGGAGGTAGTGTGGATCTGCCTGAGGGTAGGGTGGCCCTTCAGAGGGATCTGGATAGGCTGGACTGCTCGGCTGAGGTGAATGGGATGAGATTTAATAAGGCCAAGTGCCGGGTCCTGCACTTTGGCCATGATAACCCCATGTAGCGCTATAGGCTTGGGGCAGAGTGGCTAGAAGACTGTAAAGAGGAAAGGGACCTGGGAGTGTTGACCGATGCTCGGCTGAACATGAGCCGGCAGTGTGCTCAGGTGGCCAAGAAGACCAATGGCATCCTGGCCTTTATTAGAAATAGTGTAGGCCCCTCACTACAGGAAGGATATTGAGGCCCTGGAGCATGTCCAGAGAAGGGCAACAAAACTGGTGATTCATGCTGCTCATGAAATATGTTACAGGATGGATTCACATGATTCTGTGATTCTGTAACATATTTCATGAGCAGCATGAGGTTTTCCAGAGGCCTCCTTCCCCCAACAAGAGCCAGGACATGGGGTGCCCAGTTTAGAGAGGCACAACATGGGCATGTGTCAGTGTGAGTGCAAGAACCAACTGCATGTTCATTAGGGTCTGCTTTCTTCTACATAACAAGGGCAATCATTTAGGTCTTTTTATTTCCCCAGCACTTTTTTTTTTCCACCATTTTTTTTCCACAAATTTGATTGTCCTCAGAGCACATGCCTTTTTTCCTCTTTTGTCTAAAGCAAGATACAGTTTTGGGGAGACTGACTGATGGACAGTGTTGTGAGTGCTCCAATATGGTAATCTTATAACATGGGAAGATGATGAAAATATAAAATTATTTGTTCTATATTGTCCTGGTTTCAGCTAGGATAGAGTTAATTTTCCTCCTAATACCTGGTAGGGTGCTATGATTTGGATTAGGATGAGAAGAATGCTGATAACACGCTGATGCTTTAATTAAAGAATCACACAATAGTCTAGGTTGGAAGAGACCTCCAAGATCACCGAGTCCCACCTCTGACCTAACACTAACAAATCTTCCACTAAACCATACCCCTAAGCTCTACATCTAAACGTTTTTTAAAGACCTCCAGGGATGGTGACTCAACCACTTCCCTGGTCAGCCTATTCCAGTGACTAACAACTCATTCAGTAAAGAAGTTTTTCCAAATATCCAGCCTAAACCTCCCCTGGCGCAACTTTAGCCCATTCCCCCTCATCCTGTCACCAGACATGTGGGAGAATAGACCAACTGCCGCCTCACTACAGCCTCCTTTCAGGTACCTGTAGAGTGCAATAAGGTCGCCCCTGAGCCTCCTCTTCTCCAGGCTAAACAGTCCTAGCTCCCTCAGCCGCTCCTCGTAAGACTTGTTCTCCAGACCCTTCACCAGCTTTGTAGCCCTTCTCTGGACTTGCTCAAGCACCTCCATGTCCTTCTTGTAGTGAGGGGCCCAAAACTGAACACAGTGCTCGAGGTGCAGCCTCACCAGAGCCGAGTACAGGGGGACAATCATTTCCCTGGACCTGCTGGCCACACTGTTTCTTATGCAAGCCAGGATGCTGTTGGCCTTCTTGGCCACCTGAGCACACTGCTGGCTCATATTCAGCCAACTGTCAACCAAAACTCCCAGGTCCTTCTCTGACAGGCAGCTTTATAACCACTTGTCTCCCAGCCTGTAGCTCTGCTTGGGGTTGTTGTGCCCCAGGTGCAGAACCCGGCACTTGGCCTTGTTGATCTTCATACAGTTGGCTTTGGCCCATCGGTCCAGCCTATTGATTTGAAGAACAAAGTCAGAAATTTTCTTAGTGACGAAGTATTCTTTATTGGCAGCGCTGGATGCACAGGGGATCCTTCCGCCTAACGTGCATGCCTGAAGTGACAAACTTTCTCATATTTATACAGCAGTATGATGAATATTCAATTAACGCCTATACACATTCATTACCTAATCCCGCCTACTCTCGCTTCGTATGCTAATTAGCTTATCAGTCCTTTGTGCTTCCGCAGAGTCTTCCAAGAGTTGTGGGCAGGGGTCTTCGGGACGTGGGCAGTGGTCTTTGGGAGGAAGGCCGTAGGTCTTCCTCGCAGTGCACTTTTCACCTTTTGCTTAAAAATGCTGAGTCAGCAGGGTTAGCTGTTTTCCAAGCTGCAGAACCAGTTTCGGCTGACAACCTGTAATCTGTCTTTCCCCATTTGGTGTGTTTCAGCCCAGGTTTCAACAAGATGCTAGCAGACACAATACACATGAGGATGTCTTATTCTCATTATATTTTAACTACAAGATTTATTCTATCCTAAAGTGAGTTCATACAATGTCATTCCCCCCTTTTCTGGAAAATCTTAGTAAATTCTTTTACTTAATACAAACGTTTTTCTTCCCAATCTCTATGATATGTATCCCTCAAAGCCTTGCCATGTACTCTTGTCAAGGAAGCTAATACAGCCATTCGTTGTAACATTTTCCAGTTCCAAACGAGCATTAAAAAAGACAATATTAGACTTATACTAACTAATATCAATAAAACAATAATGGGGTGAGATAATGTGTTCAAAATCCCACTTGCAGTTGGCGACCATCCAAAGAGGGCATCCCACCAGTTGTGATTTGTGTACCTGGGTGGATACAACCTCCCTGTTGGTCATTTTTGGAAATTGGTTTCACTAAAATCCCCGTTACTTTCTTGTGGGTCGTTCCATTAATCATTCAGCATCCTATTTTAATTTCATCCTCTATGGTTCTTTGGTGTGTCCATTCTTCCCCTAATTTTTGCCATTCTGATAATGTATGTAAATGGTCACCATTTGTTGACCAAATAACCACAACTTCTAACTTTCCATTAATGCCCTTATCTTCTGTTGTTACGGCTCCAGACCAAGGCCACTCACCATTCTCTGTTATCATAGAGGCACCTTCCAATTCCTGAATCACAATTACAACTATAAGCCAGAAAAATAAAATGGTTCCGTTAACTAAATTTCTGCTAATTACATTACCAAATACTCCCAACCATAATGTCCTCATTTTGTTCGACTAAGCTTCAGTTTCAGTTCACCGTCACCCAGCATAGCTTTCCAGGGGGCTTCTGGAGCTTTCTTCACTTGAGAATGGTGAATCCAAGCGGCTTGTTCTTTAATCTTGATAGCAGTATGAGTTGTCAGCAACACTTGATACAGTCCATTCCATTTTTCTTCTAGGGGTTGTCCTGAAACAGTCTTTATATATATATAATCCCCAGGCTTAAAGGGGTGGATTGGTTGATCCATGGTGTTCAAAATCCCAGTTGCAGTTGGCGACCATCCAAAGAGGGCATCCCACCAGTTGTGATTTGTGTCTTGTTTTACTCTCTGTAAAATTTATTTCCTTTGTATCATGATGGACAGTGATTAGAGTCTTTTCTCCATTTTCCTGAATGATTTTTAAAATGTTGATCAGGTCTTGGTGTTTAACTAGTTGCTTTACTAACGTGAGGTTCATCCCAATAGGTGTAGGTAATAACTTGTGATACATTGTGTTGTTAGACTTGATCAACTGCCGGGATACCACTTGTGCCAAATATAGAAAATCACACCCGATGATTCTAACAAAGTTACAAATACAAAAGTTAGAATGATTCTTGCTAGGGGGAGTTATATTTTCCTTATCTACTTCTACAAAAGCACAAGCAGTTCTTAAACACACACAGCCTTGACCAATATATACAAGCACAGTCCTTTGACTAGTGTTTGGATTAATTTCAAAGTGGCAGACACCTTGCTCGGTGTCAAGACATACATCCTGAGCATCAATTGTGTCGCTTTCACAAATAAATCCTTGTTGTTCTCGTGTAATACATGATTCCAGATTTACAGACTGCCATTTCCCATTCCCCATTCGTGCCCATGTTCTGTGTTCCGAAGGATAGAGTGCTGTCTACTCATGGTGCAATAATGGGGTGGATAACATAAACTGTAGCATTAGTATAGTAAGCACAAAGGCAGTAGCCATGTTAACAGTGGGATCGTAGGTAAAATTTACCAGAGTCCACCAAGATTGGAACTTTCTCTCAAAATCATTGGCATTGTCCCAAACAGACTTCCGGACTTCAGCTGGGAAAATATTTTCACTTCCCTAATAATCAAGGCAGCTGTTGCCTGCATCCATAACTGTGCTTGTATACAACTAAGAACCAGAGATATGTTATCTTGAACCATACTAAGTGCGTCTATTATCAGTTTGTGGTCTTGGTCTTCAGCCTTTTCCCATCTCGGTAACACCTTTGAAACTTGCCATTGGCTAGTCCCAATGCCAATAAGGATGATTGTAGGGGCTGTTTTAGTTTTCTCAAATCACTTGTTGCTGCAGCCAGCTTATTCATTAATATTTCTGCATTAATCATTAGGCACCCTGTTTTAATTTTGTCCCCTACGGATGTTTGGTGTGTCCACTCTTCCCCTAATTTTTGCCATTCTGATAATCTATGTAAATGGTCATAATTTGTTCACCAAATAACCACAATTTCTAACTTTCCATTAATGCTCTTATCCTCTGTTGTTACGGCTTCGGACCAAGGCCACTTACCATTCTCTATTGTCATAGAGGCACCTTCCAATTCTTGAATCACTATTACGTCTATAAGCCATAAAAATAAAATGATTCTGTTGACTAAATTTCTGCTAATTATATTACTAAATACTCATGACCGTAATGTCCTCATTTTGCTCGACTAAGCTTTAGTTTCAGTTCACCGTCACCCGGCGTTACATTCCAGGGGGCTTCTGGAGCTTTCTTCACTCGAGAATGGTGAATCCAGGCACTCTGTTCCTTGATCTTAATTGCAGTGAAGGTAGTAAGGAGCACCTGGTATAGTCCTTCCCACTGTGGTTTCAAGGCGTTCTCTACAAGAGACTTAGTTACCTCTCGGGCTTTGGCAGTCCTAGTGGGGAAAGCCTCTGGCCATCCTGAAAAGGTATCTGTTAACACCAGTAAATATCAACACCCTCCTTTTCTTGGAAGTTCTTAAAAGTCAATTTGCTACTGCTGCCCAGGCCCATGGCCTTTTCCAATTTGACCCAGTCTTGGCTTGGGGGCATTTCTGGGGTTAGTCTGGAGACAAAGATCACATTGTTAAGTTATTTGAGTGATGGTAGCATATAAGTTCTTGGCAATATTTTTTCCAATTAGATAGTTATACAAAATGTCTATTCCCTAATGTGTCTTCCAGTGTTTTTCCTTTACTGGTGACCACAATAAATTGGAGGGGATGACTAGCTTCCCCTTCCCTTCTTTGGTAATAGCCCATCCCTCTTGGTTATATTTTCCCTTTTGACTTTTGATTAATTTTCTATCCTTTTTGTTATATACAGGCTTATCTTCAAGGGGAATCTGCCCGTCTGGAATCAGGGCTCCTTCAGTTGCTACCTCATTTTCAGCTGCTTCTTTTGCCTCTCTGTCCGCCAGATCATTTCCTCCAATTCTGAGCTCACCTTCTGGTGTGCCTTAATGTACATAATTGCTACCTTTTCAGACAGCTGAACTGCTTCCAATAATCTCATTATTTCTTTTGCATGTTTGATTTTTTTTTTCTTCTGGCGAGTTCAACAGTCCTCTTTCTTTCTAGATGGCTCCACCAGAACCACTCTTTTACTCCCCCTCCTCAAAGAGGAGCGAGGAGAAAATACGATGAAGGGGGCTCAAGGGTTGAGATAGGATGAGGAGATTGCGCAATAACTATCGTGACGGGCAAAACAGACTCAGCATAGGGAGATAATAAGATTTATTGCTTATTACTAACAAGCTAGAGAAGTGAGAAACAAAGGAAAGAAACCAAAAGCACCTTCCCCCCCATCCACCCTCTTCCACCTCCTACCCCTGAGCAGCGCAGGGGAACCGGGGAATGGGGGTTATGGTCAGTCTACAGCACTTCTCTACCGCTCCTTCTCGGTCACTCTTGTCCCCTGTGCTGTGGGGTCCCACCCATGGGATGCAGTCCTTGCCGAACTGATCCGGCGTGGGCTGTCCACAGGCAGCAGCTCTTCAAGAACTGCTCCAGATATGGGTCCGTACCACGGGGTCCATCCCTCGGGAGCAAACTGCTCCAACCTGGGTCCCCCACGGGCAGCAGCTCCTGCCAGGTCACCTGCTCCTGTGTGGTCTCCTCTCCACGGGCTGCAGGTCCGGCCCAGAATCTGCTCCGGCAGGGGTCTTCCACAAGCTGCAGTCTCCTTCGGGGCACAGGCTCCACCGTGGTCTCCTCCACGGGCTGCAGCGTGGAACCCTGCTCCACCGTGGCACTCCATGGGCTGCAGGGGGACATCCTGCTTCACCATGGTCCTCACCACAGGCCGCAGGGGACTTCTGCTCCGGCGCCTGGAGCACCTCTCCCTCTCCTTCTTCACTGACCTTGGCGCCTGCAAGGCTGTTTCTCACTCCTCTCACCCTCCCAGCTGCTGAGTGGCACAGCGTTTTTTTCGCCATCTTAAATATGCTCTCACAGAGGTGCAAAACAACATTGCTTATTGGCTCAGCTCTGGTCAGCAGTGGGGCCCTTACCAAACATGGGGCAGCTTTTAGATCCTTCTCACAGAAGCCACCCCTATGGCCCCCCTGCTACCAAAACCTTGCCACGTAAACCCACTACAAAGGGCTGTTTTAGTTTTGTCAAATCGCTTGTTGCTGTGGCCAACTTATTCATTAATATTTCTGAATCAATTCAATTTAAAACTCCTAATCCTGTTCCTAGCATTCCAGTTAAATCTCTTCGTTTCTTGTCTCTGAAGTGTACCTGCTTTTGTGACCATGCTGTCCAGCCTCCAAATGATGTCTTTAGGAAAGGAGAGCAGGCTGGTTGAACTGTGGAGATGTTAATTTGTATCAGCAGTTCAACATGCTTGAGAGACCATTCTGGATTAAGTAACAATCATTGTTGGCCTGTGTTCCTTATTACATATGGGCCTGTTTCATAAATTTTACGTTTCAGCTTGGTCGGGGGTTGGGCATAGGTTGTAGTGGGTCTCACTGTTGTAGGAAATATAGCATATATTGTAAAATTTAATATGAGGCCCTCACCCTCCTTGATCTTGAGCTTTTGTCCATTGTTAGTCCAAAAACAGCTAATTACTACAGTCTGTGTTAATATATAAAATTGTACCAGCAATCTAATTTACCTGGGCGGATACAGCCTTCCTGTTGGTCACTTTTGGAAATTGTTTTCACTAAAATCCCTGTTACTTTCTCGTGGGTTGTTCCATTAATCATTCGGCATCCTATTTTAATTTCATCCCCTATGGTTCTTTGGTGTGTCCATTCTTCCCCTAGTTTTTGCCATTTTGATAATGTGTGTAAATAGTCACCATTTGTTCGCCAAATAACCACAACTTCTAACTTTCCATTAATGCCCTTATCTTCTGTTGTTACAGCTCCAGACCAAGGCCACTCACCATTCCCTGTTATCATAGAGGCACCTTCCAATTCCTGAATCACAATTACAATGATAAGCCAGAAAAATAAAATGGTTCCGTTAACTAAATTTCTGCTAATTACATTACCAGATACTCCCGACCATAATGTCCTCATTTTGTTCGACTAAGCTTCAGTTTCAGTTCACCGTCGCCAGGCATAGCTTTCCAGGGGGCTTCTGGAGCTTTCTTCACTTGAGAATAGTGAATCCAAGCGGCTTGTTCTTTAATCTTAATAGCAGTATGGATTGTCAGCAACACTTGATACGGTCCATTCCATTTTTCTTCTAGGGGTTGTCCTGAAACAGTCTTTATATATACATAATCCCCAGGCTTAAAGGGGTGGATTGGTTGATCCAACCCTCTAGCCCTGGTCCCTAGAATAAGTTTATGCACTTTATTTAATTGTTTCTGAAGTTCAGCTATATAAGCATATAAGTATTCTGATCCTAACTGCGTTAGATCCTCTCCACTAAACAAAAATTGATACGGCCTTCCGTATAAGATTTCAAAGGGACTCCAATTTTCTTTTACTCTAGGTTTAACTCTAATTCTCAGTAATGCTAAAGGAAGGGATTGAGGCCATGACAAATTAGCTTCTTGTCCAATTTTAGCTATTTGTTGTTTAATTAAATGGTTCATTTTTTCTACTTGTCCACTTGCCTGTGGTCTATAGGGAGTATGTAGTTGCCAATCTATCTTTAGAATCTTACTTATCTGTTGTACCATGTGCGCACAAAAATGTGACCCTCTATCAGAAGATATTGCTACTGGAATCCCAAAGCGTGGTATTATTTCATTTAATAAGACTTTAACCACTTCTCTTGCTTTGTTTGTTCGACAGGGAAGGGCTTCAGGCCATCCTGAAAACGTGTCAGTCAGAACCAGTAAATAGTGATACCCCCCTTTTCTAGGGAGTTCTGAAAAATCAATTTGCCACTGTTGCCCTGGATGATTTCCCTTACCAACTATTCCAAATTTTATTCTATTCTTGGTATTGGGGTTATTGTGTAAACAAATGCTACCTTGTTGTGTTACTTGTTTTATTGTTGTATATAAATTCCGTCCAACTAATGTCTGACTAAGGCTCTTATGCAATGTGTCAGCTCCCCAGTGTGTTTTATTGTGTTCTGTGAGGACTGTGGGCCATATCAAATTAGAAGGTATTACTACTCGATGATCTTTTAAATAAACCCATCCATCTGGTTTCATTTTACCTTTCAAATCTTCAATTAATTTCAAGTCTTCTTTTGTATAATTTGGCTTTTGGTTCATATATATAGTTTGGACTTTACCGTCTGGTATCAAAGACAATGCCTTCACTTCAGTTATTTCAGCCACCCGCTTAGCCTCTTGATCTGCCAATCGATTTCCAATTTCAAAATCGGCGTTCCCCTTTTGGTGTCCCCGACAATGCATGATAGCTACCTTTTCTGGTTGTTTTACTGCCTCTAACAAGTTCAGAATTTCTTCAGCATGTTTTATCTGTTTTCCCTGAGCGGGCAGCAATCCACGTTCTTTCCAAATCGCTCCATGAGCATGCACCACGCCGAATGCATATTTAGAATCTGTCCAAATATTAATTTTCCATCCTGCTGCTAGTTCCAGTGCTCGTGTAAGAGCAATTATCTCTGCTTTCTGGGCGGACGTCCCAGGGGGTAATGGTTTGGACTCGATTACCTGTTGAGTGGTTGTAACGGCATACCCCGCCTTACGTTGTCCTTGTTTCACAAAGCTGCTTCCATCAGTATACCGGGATTTGTCAGCATCTTCTAAAGGTTCTTCCTTAAGATCAGATCAACTAGAAGACACAGGCTCCATTGTTTCATGTATTATTGGTTCAGAGCTCCGCTAAGGAAAGAAGCTGGATTTACAACGTTAGTGACTACAATTTCCACATCATCTTGTTCTACTAATATTGCTTGATATTTTAAAAATCTCTGTGGTGAAAGCCAATGGTTTCCTTTTTGTTCCAAAACTGCTGAGACTGTATGGGAGACTAACACTGTCATTTTCTGTCCCATTGTAAGCTTCCGAGCCTCCTGTATATTGATAATAACAGCTGCAACAGCCCGAAGGCATCTGGGCCATCCTTTACTTACTTCATCTAATTGTTTAGAGAAGTAAGCTACTGCTCGTTTATAGGGACCCAATCTTTGTGCTAGTACTCCCAAAGCTATCCCTTGTCTCTCATGAGAGAACAACCAAAAGGGTTTCAAGAGATCCGGTAATCCCAAAGCAGTGTCTTGCATCAATTCTTGTTTAAGTTGTTTAAAAGCTTTTCGTGCTTCACCAGTCCAGACTAACTTTGACTGATTATTCTTTATCAATTCATATAGAGGCTTTACCATTAGTCCATAATTATAAATCCAAAGACAACACCAACCTGTCATTCCTAAAAAGGTTCGTAGCTCCTTTACCATTTGGGGTTCTGGAGTTCGGCAGATGACTTCCTTACGTTCAGATCCTAGTTCTTGTTGTCCTCCCGAAATTTCAAATCCCAAATAGGTCACACGTTGGTGAACCAGCTGGGCTTTCTGTTGGGAGACTCGATATCCATTTAAACTCAGAAAATTAAGGAGACTTATAGTCCATTGAATACAACTCTCTTCAGTCTCGGTAGCTATTAAGAGATCATCTACATATTGTAACAAAGCCCCTTCAGTGTCCGGAGGCATCCAAGTCTCGAGTTCCTTTGCTAATTGGTTTCCTAAAATGGTGGGGCTATTCTTGAATCCTTGAGGTAGTACTGTCCATGTAAGCTGCGTCTTTCTGCCTGAGTCGGGGTTTTCCCATTCAAAGGCAAATAGGTTTTGGTTTTCTGTGGCTAAGGCTAGGCAGAAGAAGGTGTCTTTTAAATCCAGTATGGTAAACCAAACTTGACTATTCTTTAATTTAGTCAGCAAAGTATAAGGGTTTGCCACTACTGGATGTATATCCTTGGTGATTTTATTTATAGCCCTCAAATCCTGAACTAGCCTATAGCTTTTTCCATCTGCCTTTTTGATTAGCAATATGGGTGTATTGTATTCTGATTTGCATTCAACTAATAATTCATACTGTAGAAATTTATCTCATATCTGGTTCCTTCATTTTCTGAAGTTTCCAGCTTATATCCTCAGCGGACTGTCCTAGGAATAATAAAACCAGCTGTAGTTTACCCTCCTCAGATGAGGGATCTAAGGTGTTGTACTTTTGCATGGCTGTTCTTAAACAGTCAAGAAATTCCATGGGTGTCTCAGATTATCCCTCTTTTATTGTATATAGTCTTGACCAATTACCTGATTTTGGTATCGCATTTTCCAAAGCAATTCTTATCCATTGCTGGTATCTTTTTAACAATCGATAATCATTGTCATCATTATAGTCCCAATTAGGGTCCGTTCTAGGCACGTGAACTTCCACCGTGCCTGGTAGGGCTCCCGTTACTGTTTGAATCTGTAGTTGTGTCCGAGCAGTTTTAATTACTAGTTGTTTTTCTGTCTCAGATAACACAACCAGCATTATTTCTATATGTTTCCAATGTGGCTCTAAGCTCTTCACAATTAGCTCAAATCTTTTAGCAACTGCCTCCGGATCATCTTGGTACCCTTTTACTGCTTCTTTCCAGGAATCTAAATCATTTGTTTTAAAGGGCACCTTTATTCTGGCAGGCCCGTTAGTTCCCATGGCTTGCCTCAAAGGAGCTTGAATTATTGGCCCTACTTTGCTCCTTGTGCGAGCAGTTATCGGAGTAAATTCCTTAGTGTCTATATCATCTCTTACTCCTTCAGTTTCAGTTCCCGCACCTGCACCACTATCTGCAGGTGGTAACGGCGAAACATAATCTTCCATTCTTTCCTCTGGTTCATTTAATTTTAAACATCTTTGTCCAATACTACATGCCGAACAACACCTCCTCATTTTCCCAGCACCATCCCTCCTCATATCTTTTTCCATTGCCAATATTAAGGGATCTTGTGGTGCTAGGTTAATTCCACACTCCTTTTGCCACTCTGGGTGATTCCTCAGAGTGAAAAACATATCAGCGTACATCACCTCATCCCATTTTCCTTCTCTCCGCAGGAACAACATTAGCTGTAACAAAGTATTATAGTTTAAAGTTCCATTAAAAGGCCACTTTTCTCCATATTCCAGCTTATAAAGCAGCCACCTCTGATTACAATATTTTATCAATGTTTTCCTGTTCATGCTTCCACCAGCAGACCCTCCAATATCCTTCCAATGACTCAATACACATCCTAAAGGGCTTTTCTTTAAAATCCCACCACTTTGTCTTCCTCCCATCTTCCCAGTTCACATTCACAGAATACACTTATCACTTACAAAATACAACACACAGGTATCTTTCCGCAGCAACACCAAGAACCTACAATTATCACCAAGAGTATAGCCAAAATCACAATAACAATAATCAGCGTCAAATTCCACATTCAGTAAGTCAGGAAACCAAAATAAGCAACACTGTAACAAATGAACCTTATAGGCAACCTTGCCAGGTTCCAAATGGCAACTGAATGCCGACAAAACCAAAACAAATGAACCTTATAGGAGGTTCCAAATGGAAACTGAATGCCGACAAAACCAAAACAAAATCAACGTATACTTAAGGTGCTAGCCACGAAAGTATACATCACCCTTCGAATTTTCCTTCCGACTTATAGGCAGTTCGAAATGACCGGTCTACCAAACAAACAAACAAACAGACAAAAAAATAAAGAATTCTGTCACTTACAGAAATGGGGTCCTTGTCTGCCTCTGCAGTGATCGGTTGAGTCAAGGAGTCCCTCCGAGAAATCCCGGGGGTACCCTAGGGAGTCCTATTCCCAGCGGGTCCTGCAGCCAGGCAGAGAGGGGTCCCATCTGGGGTGCCAGATTGATTTGAAGAACAAAGTCAGAAATTTTCTTAGTGACGAAGTATTCTTTATTGGCAGTGCTGGATGCACGGGGGATCCTTCCGCCTAACGTGCATACCTGAAGTGACAAACTTTCTCATATTTATACAGCAGTACGATGAATATTCAATTAACGCCTATACACATTCATTACCTAATCCCGCCTACTCTCGCTTCGTATGCTAATTAGCTTATCAGTCCTTTGTGCTTCCGCAGAGACTTCCAAGAGTTGTGGGCAGGGGTCTTCGGGACGTGGGCAGTGGTCTTTGGGAGGAAGGCCGTAGGTCTTCCTCGCAGTGCACTTTTCACCTTTTGCTTAAAAATGCTGAGTCAGCAGGGTTAGCTGTTTTCCAAGCTGCAGAACCAGTTTCGGCTGACAACCTGTTATCTGTCTTTCCCCATTTGGTGTGTTTCAGCCCAGGTTTCAACAAGATGCTAGCAGACACAATACACATGAGGAAGTCTTATTCTCATTATATTTTAACTACAAGATTTATTTTGTCCTAAAGTGAGTTCATACAATATCACTATCCAGATGTTCCTGCAGAGCCTTCCTACCCTCGAGCAGATCAACACACGCACCTAACTTGGTGTCGTCTGCAAACTTACTGAGGGTGCGCTCGATCCCCTCATCCAGACCATCACTGAGGATGTTAAAGAGGACTGGCCCCAGTACCGAGCCCTGGGGGACTCCACTAGTGACCAGATTGTTGCAGAGCAGTGATTACACCAAGCCAAGAACTTTTCAGCTTCTCCCTCTGTCCTGCCAGCAGGCAGGCTGGGGGTGCAGCAAGAGCTGGGAGGGGACAGATCCAGGACCGCTGACCAAAACTAGCCAAAAGAGTATTCCATACCATCTGACGTCATGCTGAAAAATTAATAGGGGGGGGCTGGCCGGGGTGGGGGTCCGGCTGCTTGGGGATAGGCTGGGCATTGGTCAGAGGGTGGTGAGCAATTGTATTGTGCATCACTTGTTTTGTACACATTCATAGTAGTAGTACTATTATTATTATTATTATCTGTCCTAATAAACTGTCTCTATCTCAACCCACAGGCTTCTTTTTCTTGATTCTCTCCCCCATCCCAGAGAGGGAGGGGGGAGGGTGAGCGAGCGGCTGTGTGGTGCTTAGCTGCTGGCCGGGTTAAACCACAACATATCCACAACTATGATGATTTTCTTAATGAGAACAACCTTACAACAAACACCACCCTCAATTTACCCTCATTCTTGGCAAAACAGAGCACTGAGGGTAATGTTTGCCTTGCAAACTCATTGTTTTTCACAGAGTTAGCCATGCTCAGCATTGTGGTTGTTACTACATCCTAAATACTAATAAGCTCCATAGCAAAGGTTAGGTTGACTGAAGATATGGGATGTTTACCAAAGGCTCAAGGCCAGATTTTCAGTTGGTGTAAACTGTCTTATTTTCACAGACTTCATCTAGACTGCAATTATTTAAACAAAGTTGAGGATATTAATTAAATTTTGTGATGAGTTCAAGAATAAGAGATAAGAGAAAGCTTTAGTTAGGTTCTGTATAATCCAAAGTGTTTACAGTTAGTTGTAAGGACTCCACAGACAGTAGCTTTTATGTATCACTAGGGGGTTTTGTTGTTGTGCTTTGTTTGTTTGTTTGTTTGTTTTTTACATAGGAATATGTGTATTCCTAAAGTACATGAGACTGGTGAAGTCTGCATCCCTATTTATTATCCCTAATAAACTAAATTACTTGTTTTTTTATGACTTCACCATTAAATAAAAAAATGTCTATCTAGAGTCACACTTGTTATGTTGTGATGTGAAAACTGGTCATGATCAAATTCAGCCCCCAGAAAAACAGAACGGAGAAAATTTTCTTATTTTTTGAGTGAAAAAAAATATGATATATAACAAAATTTTGTGAAATTTTTCCAATTTTGCAAAGTTGAAGCAATGGAAAAAGATCGGACTCTGAGCCCTTTGAATTTCTCTATGAATATTTCAAAATGCTCTGTTCATTATTACTATTTCCTTTTACTATCCAATCAAGCTTACAGTGGAACTATTTTTAAAAAATATGAAAGATTTTTTGCTGCTATGAATATTGCATATACTAACTGAAATAAGGTCAAGCAAAGGTAGATTATAAATGGAAAATAATGTTTTTTGTCATTATTATTTTCCTTTAAATGTCTGCTATAACATTTTGGCTCAACATCCCATCTGAACAGCATTTGATCAGCCATAAATTATGCATTAAAAACTCCATTAATCCCATTATAAATGTAGTTTAGATCCCAGCATTTGTTTCAGCATTGGTCATGAATGGAGGAACAGGGATGGCTGGGTGAAAGAGAGCTCCGGATTGAGAATTCAGAAGCTGAAACCATCTCTATGCTATTAGAAAGAACACTGTATACTTTCTCTTTCCTTCCTTCCTTCCTTCCTTCTTTCTTTCCTTCCTTCCTCCCTCCCTCCCTCCCTCCCTTCCTTCCTCAACAAGCATCTCTGCTTTGAAAAGCCTGGCTTGTCATAGCTTTTCCCTGGTCTGGAAGAAGGACCAATTCACTGTTGAAGCAATTCACCATCATTTCAATGCTTGTGAAGCCATGAGTTGAGATGCCTGCTGTGGTCTGGTTGATGAGTTCCTGCTTGACCGGTAAGCAACAGGTCCACATTTATATCACTACTGTTTTCATGACTGTCTTTGCAGCCACCACTAGACTATGCTGAGACCATCAAACATCCTTTGAATATGGAAAACATCCTGCCCCTTGCTATGTGATCTTAATGAGGAATTAGCATGCAAATAAACTGCAGCTTCACTATGACTTTAGCTCCTATTTCTAATTTTACAATTGATGTGCTAGGTACACCTTCCAGCTAGGCTTACACAGCTGACTGGGCTGGAGGAGATAAAAAGGGTTTTGATGAGTTATACTTGCACACACATGCTCTAGTAAGGCCACTTGCATCTTACAGGAGCCCTAAGTGCCAGGGAAGCAGCTGGCTGATGATATGGGAGGCAGCAATGGGCAAACAGATGGATTTTCTGCTTGTTTTATGAAGTATTACTACCTCTTCTCTCTCTCTCTCTCTCTCCCCCCTCCCTGTGGGAGTGTGGCCATGGGGGTCGACAAGCCCCATGGTTGGTGATAACATCGGGCTCTTAACGATGAGGCCATCAGGAATGTAAAGAGCTTAGAGGGAACAAAGGGTGATTCAGGAGACATATCGCCTTCTCAGGTTGCTTGTTCTCCAGCCATTAAGGCATGGAAGTTGCTGGGTGTTTGGGGTTGCCGGGCAAAGTTGTTGACCAATGAATAGTTAGTGGAAAAGGACTGCTGTGTATGGTGTAAGAAGGGAGCCTGTCCTCAATATGGGGATGCAACAAGGATAATGAAGTTATGATCTCAATATGAGAGATGAAGTTAGGCTCTCAGTAAGAGAGGGATGAAGTTATGTCATCAATAAAGAAGCAGCAATTACTGATCCTAAAAGAACCCTGGTGTCCCTGTGGTCGTTACGCCACACCTCCCCCCTCTTTTTTTCTCTTTCTCCAATAATCCCTTCCTTTCCAGCTCCTTCTGATAGGAATTAACTTGTGGCCTGAATCCATAGAGAGACAGGAAATTGTTCAATGAAAGTGATATTGTATGAACTCACTTTAGGATAGAATAAATCTTGTAGTTAAAATATAATGAGAATAAGACATCCTCATGTATATTGTGTCTGCTAGCATCTAGTTGAAACTTAAGCTGAAACACACCAAAGGGGGGAAAGACAGATAACGGGATGCTGGCTGAAATTGGAATTTGAGCTGAGGCTGAAACTTGAGATAAAAACACACCAAATAGGGAAAGACAGATAACCAAACCAAAACTGGTTCTGCAGTTTGGAAAACAGCTAACCCTGCTGACTCAGCATTTTTAAGCAAAAGGTGAAAAGTGCACTGCGAGGAAGACCTACGGCCTTCCTCCCAAAGACCACTGCCCACATCCCGAAGACCCCTGCCCACAATTCTTGGAAGACTCTGCGGAAGCACAAAGGACTGATAAGCTAATTAACATACGAAGCGAGAGTAGGCGGGATTAGGTAATGAATGTGTATAGGCGTTAATTGAATATTCATCATACTGCTGTACAAATATGAGATAGTTTGTCACTTCAGGTATGCACGTTAGGCGGAAGGATCCCCCGTGCATCCAGCGCTGCCAATAAAGAATACTTCGTCACTAAGAAAATTTCTGACTTTGTTCTTGAAATCAAAAGTGATCACAGAATCAAAGAATCATGGAATCATCTAGGTTGGAAGAAACCTCCAGGATCACCTAGTCCAACCTGCTGTAGCGAGGTGGCAGTTGGTCTATTCTCCCACATGCCTGGTGACAGGACGAGGGGGAATGGGCTAAAGTTGCGCCAGGGGAGGTTTAGGTTAGATATTAGGAAAAACTTCTTTACTGAACGGGTTGTTAGTCACTGGAATAGGCTGCCCAGGGAAGTGGTTGAGTCACCATCCTTGGGAGGTCTTTAAAAGACGTTTAGATGTAGAGCTTAGGGGTATGGTTTACTGGAAGACTTGATAGCGTTAGGTCAGAGGTTGGACTCGGTGATCTTGGAGGTCTCTTCCAACCTAGACTATTCTGTGATTCTGTGATTCTGTAACCTCTGACGTAACGCTAACCCCGTCTGGCCTTATCGACTTGCGCACAACTAAGTGGTGTAGCAGGTCGCCAAACATTTCCTTGTGGATTATGAGGGCCACAATCTGCTCCCCAACCCCTTCCACCAGCTCAGGGTACTGGGTATCCAGAGAACGAATGGTCTTGCCGCTAAAGACTGAGGCAAAGAAGGCATTAAGCACCTCAGCCTTTTCCTCATCTCTTGTCACTAAGTTTCCCCCCTATCCAGTAATGATGGAGATTCTCCTTAGTCCTCGTTTTTGTGTTAATGTATTTATAAGATCATTTTCTGTTATCTGTAAAAGCAGTAGCCAGATTGAGCTCCAGATGAGCTTTGGCCTTTCTAATTTTGTCCCTGCACAGCCTCACAACATCCTTATAGTTCTCCTGAGTGACCCGCCCTCTTTTCCAAAGGTCATAAAACCTCTTTTTTTTTTTTTTCCCCAGAGCTCTAGTCACAGCTCTCTGTTCAGCCAGGCCGGTCTCCTTCCGTGATGGCTTGTCTTTGGGCACGTGGGGACAGACTGCTCCTGAGCTTTTAAGATTTCCTTCTTGAAGAGTGCCCAGCCTTCCTGGGCTCCTCTGCCCTTCAGAACCGCCTCCCAAGGGACTCTGCCAACCAGTGTCCTGAGCAGCTCAAAGTCTGCCCTCTGGAAGTCCAGGACAGCAGTTTTACTGATTCCCCTCCTGACTTCGCCAAGTATCGAGAACTCTACCATTTCGTGGTCACTCTGTCCTAGACAGCACCGGACCAGCACATCTCCCACCAGTCCTTCTCTGTTTGTGAACAGACGGTCCAGCGGGGCACCTCCCCTGGTAGGCTCACTAACCAGCTGCATCAGGAAGCTATCTTCCACGCTCTCCAGAAACCTCCTGGACTGCTTCCTCTGAGCTGTATTGCATTTCCAGGATATGTCTGGGAAGTCCTCCACGAGAACAAGAGCTGACGATTTTGCAACTTTTGCCAGCTGCCTGTAGAACTCCTCATCCGTCTCCTCATCGTGGTTTGGCGGTCTGTAACAGACCCCCACCAGGATGCTTGCCTTGTTGGCTTTCCACTGATCCTAACCCATAGGGACTCAACCTTATCATTCCTAGCCTCGAGTTCTACAGCATCAAAACACTCTCTAATATAGAGAACCACTCCACCACCCCTTCCGTGCTGCCTGTCCCTTCTGAAGAGCCTATGGCCAGTCATTGCAGCACTCCAGTCATGGGAGTGGTCCCACCATGTTTCAGTGATGCCAACCAAGTCATAGCTAGCCTGCTTCATGATGGCTTCCAGCTCCTCCTTTTTGTTGCCCATGCTGCGTGCGTTAGTGTAGATGCACAGCCGGGTCATTGCCTTCTCCCCCAGCCTTGACATTGTTCCCCCCAGCACTCCTCTAACAAGCCTTATTTCATCCCCATCCCCCTTCTTACCTAGATTAAAGCCCTCTCAATGAGCCCTGCTAGCTCCTGGGCTAGTATCTGATTTCCCCTTAGAGATAGGTGAGACCCATCTGCAGCTATCAGGCCGGGTGCTGAGTATAGCGCCCTGTGGTCCAAAAAAAAAAACAACAAAATTTCTGTGTTGGCAACAGCCTCTAAGCCATGTGTTTATCAGGTGGGCTTTCTGGGTCCTCTCTGTACCCCTCCCTGCCACTGTGGGGATGGAGGAAAACACCACCTGTACTCCTGCTCCATCTACTAATCGTCCCAGTCCCTTAAAGTCCTGTTTGATAGCCTTCAGGCTTCTCTCAGCAATTTCATTGCTGCCAGCCTGGACTATCAATAGAGGATAGTAATCAGAGGGGCGAACCAGGTTGGGAAGGCTTCTGGCAATGTCCCTGGCCCGGGCCCCAGGGAGGCAGCAGACTTCCCTATGGGTAAGGTCAGGCCGACATATAGGGCCCTCTGTTCCCCTGAGAAGGGAGTCACCTACAACGATTACCCTTCTTTCTTTCTTAGTGGAGGCAGTCCTGAGGCATGGAGTCAACTTCCTTACCCTAGGCATCCTCCTGGGTGGACTTTTGACCTCATCCTCACCCACAAGTCTCTCAAGCTCCAAGGCCTCAAACCTGTTGTGTAAGGGCACCTGGGAAGGCGAGGCTGGTAGGGAGGGGGGTTGCCTTTGACGCTGAGCAGGGACCTGTTTCCACTCCTCTTCATCTCCTAAGTGTCCCCTCTCTGCCCGAAAGGTTAAATACTTTCCAACTCCATTGAGCTATTGGCATAATAATAGAAATAATAACTTGTGTTTAATACTACATTCTGTTAATCCTTATTCCGCAAAACATCATGGTTCTGCTCTTGTTTAGTATTTTTCTTCAGGTAGTTAATATGTTTTTTGTTTTTTTTTTTCTTATGGTGTCCAAGGCTTTTGCAGTCTTTTATTTACCTTTGAATATGGAAATCACATAATGTTAGGAGACAGGTTCTGAGGCTGGAGGACATAACTTAAGGAGAGGGGGAGATGCGTAGATTATATCCTGAGGGAACTGGGGAAATCCAAATTTCTCTCTTTCCCATTTTGCTGCCTGTCTGAAACTGTTGTGAAGCTAAGGTGTGGTGGAAGGGAACTGCAGGATGAGGGAGGAGGCTCCAGGTTTTCTGAGATCAGAGAAGACTGATCAACACATTGCAGTGCAGGATCCCTGGAAGGGCTTCCTGCTAAGAGTTCAGGAAGTCAGCTAGGCAAGGGAGTGGCACAAAAGCATGCCAGGGACTGAAAGCTGGGTGCGACTTTTAGAGAATGGGGCTTAGATTAAATTGAGTCAGGACTCTTTTTACCAGATGTTTGGGTGCAGTTTTTCTTTGGAGAGGACATTTGGTGAAGATGCAGAGAAAAGAAAAATAGAAACTGTAAATTGTGTGTGGGGGGGGAAAGTTTGTATTGTATGAGAGATGAAGCCAGAAAATGTGCAGAGAGGATGGGTGGACAAAACTGTGCATGGGCAGCATAGGTGTGGCAAAATGACCACACGAACACCAGGGTTCTTTTAGGATCAGTAACTGCTACTACTTTATTGATGACATAACTTCAACTCTCTATTGAGGGCATAACTCCAACATCCCCATATTGAGGACAGGCTCCCTTCTTACACCATACACAGCAGTCCTTTTCCACTAACTATTCATTGGTCAACAACTTTGCCCGGCAACCCCAAACACCCAGCAACTTCCATGCCTTAATGGCTGGAGAACAAGCAACCTGAGAAGGCGACATGTCTCCTGAATCACCCTTTGTTCCCTCTAAGCTCTTTACATTCCTGATGGCCTCATCGTTAAGAGCCCGATGTTATCACCAACCATGGGGCTTGTCGACCCCCATGGCCACACTCCCACATCTCCCCCTTCTTTATTAACATAAAAAAGTGTGATTAACACAAATTAAGAAAGCACGATTAACACAAACTAAAACACAGAGAAAAACTTCCAGGCATACTAATTCTATCTTTAACAAACTTTGTAACCACATCCCTGGGAGAGACAGGCACTGAGTGCTGCCTGTGATAAATAATGATTGAGTTCCAAATAGGATTCCAATTAAAGTTAATTTATTTGAATAGAGGCAAGCAAACAGCACTCGGTGCACCAGGAGTCTCCACTCCACCAAGACGCACACCTTACAGTTCCCATCCCTGGTTTATATCTCTTCTACTAATGCATGTTCATAGTGGGCGTGTCCTCCTCTGAGCATGTCCTCTTCATCTTCTGGAATCTTCTTGAGTCTTCTCGACCCCAGCCCCCATGCAGGC
>MU016685.1:0-10362 GCA_011076525.1 Nettapus auritus | reverse complement strand
CGATAGTCCACTGTTAGTCTCCACTCACCATTAGACTTTCGCACTGGCCATATGGGACTATTAAAAGGTGAATGAGTCTTGCTGATCACTCCTTGGCTCTCCAGTTGACGAATTAGCTTATGGATGGGAATCAGGGAGTCTCAATTGGTGCGATATTGTCGCCGGTGCACAGTTGTGGTAGCAATTGGCACTTGCTCTTCTTCGACCCTCAGTAACCCCACCACAGAAGGATCCTCTGAGAGACCAGGCAAGGTGGACAGCTGTTTAGTGCCCTCTGTCTCTAAGGCAGCTATGCCAAAAGCCCACCGGTACCCTTTTGGATCCTTGAAGTACACTCTCTTGAGGTAGTCTATGCCAAGGATGCATGGAGCGTCTGGGCCAGTCACAAGGGGATGCTTTTGCCACTCATTCCCAGTTAGACTCACTTCAGCTTCCAATACAGTTAGCTGTTGGGATCCTCCTGTCACTCCAGAGATACAGATGGGTTCTGTCCCTTTATAGATTGATGGCATTAGAGTGCATTGTGCATCGGTGTCTACTAAAGCTTTATACTTCTGTGCATCTGACGTGTCAGGCCATCGAATCCACACAGTCCAATAAACTCGATTATCCCTTTCCTCCCCCTGGCTGGAGGCAGGGCCCTTCTAGTCCTGGTCAGAATCTTTGCTTCTGTGTTTAAAGGACTGCCTACTGGAAGTTGGAGCAGCAAACTTCTCAGAGAACTCCTTTTTTCCCTGTTGTTTTCTTTTGCAACTCACGTACCCGGGCCTCTAGGGTCGCGGTAGATTTTCCATCCCATTTCCTCATGTCCTCTTCGTGGTCACGTAGGTAAAACCACAGGGTGGCACGGGGTGTGTACCCACCATATCGTCTTCCTTGCGCGGATGAATGCTTACCTCTGATAGCTGAAACACTGGTTTGTACAGGCGGGGAGGAAAATAATCCCTCTTCAAGTTGGTGGACCTTTTCAGAAATTTTATCCAAAGTATTCTCTTTTAGTTGATGGACGCTTTCAGAAAGTTTCTCCACAGCCGAGATGCAGGCCTGTAAGGAAGAGGAGAGACTTTCTTCATAACGCTGGAGTTGTCTAGCCACTTCATACACTGTGGGTTCGTCACGTTCTCTCCAGGTCATTACTGCCAATGAGTTGGCATATGATGATGGTGCACTCCGTACAAACTTCTGCCACATGGGTCGGGTACACCTGATGTCATCTGGATCTATGGATATTTGTTCATTGTCTAGGTCCTCATAAATCACCTCCCGTACTGCTAATTCCCTCAGGTACTGGATTCCCTTCTCCACAGTGGTCCACTTGCCTGGATGACATACAATTTCTTCCTTGTAGGGATACCTTTCCCTCACAGCTGACAGGAGACGCCTCCAGAGGCTGTAAGATCGTACTCTATTTCCAATTGCTTTGTCAATGCCTGCGTCTTTAGCAAGGGATCCCAGCCGCTTGGCTTCATTTCTATCTAATTCCACGCTCTCGGCTCCAGTGTCCCAACACCGGAGCAGCCAGGTGACAAGCTGCTCACCTATAGAGCGGCTGAAATCTCTTCGCACATCTCGTAGCTCACTCTCGTATAGGTCTTGGGTAGATACTGCTGTTTTTGATACATCTTCATCTTCATCTTCCTGCTCCCTGGATGGCCCGGCCTCATCTTCTCTACACCTAGACCCAGCAGAAGACTCTGCGTTCTAAGCGACCTGAGTCTCTGTACCATTTTTTCACCTTGGTCACAGGGGCAACTTGCACTGCTATAGCTCGTTTCTCTGGCCCAGCCATAGGGTCTACCACTGGGGCTGGATTTCCCTCTGCAGGTGCAACTTGAACGGCTACAGCTCGTTTCTCTGGCCCAGGAGCTGGAGCAACTGCAGGAGCTGGAGCAGGAGCTGGAGCAGGGGCTGGAACTGGAGCAGTTGCAGAAGCTGGAGCTGGAGCGGCTGCAGGGGCTGGAGTGGCTGCAGGGGCTGGAGCGGCCGCAGGGGCTGGAACTGGGTTGATAGTAGAATGAATTGCAGCTCGATAAGCATAGGCCAGACCCCAGCATGTTACAGTGAGTTGTGTCACTTTGGAACTGCCAGAGTCATTACACCTTTTTTTCAAGCATTTTACCAGTTTTTTAGGGTTTTGCAGTTGTTCAGGGGTGAATTTCCAAAACATCGGAGGTGCCCACTGCTCTAGATGCTTGCCCATATCCTCCCACACTCCCTGCCACTCACCACTATCCCGCCTCAGGACTGATCTCCGAATGAGATTCCTAAGTAGTTGTTTAACCTTAAGCAAAACCTGAAGCATATTCAGGAGACATAACAACAAGACCATACTGGTCTGAGTATCCCAAGGATATTCAACATCTTTGAGAACTATCGTAACTAGCTCGAAGGTTAAGAGGGTGGTGATTGAGAAAAGGGAAGTGAACAAGTAGGAAAAAGTATCTTCCCCTGTCCCCTCCACAGACTGGCTCCCTGACGAAAAAAGGCAATAGGTGTAATTGCTAATAGTTCCCGAGATATGGCTTCCAAAGTATAGAGTCGACGACAGTGCTGAGTACAAGTGCCAGGTTAGGGTCATGACCAGAAATTTAATCATATCATAAGCTATTGTTACACCGAACAGTACCATAACGATCTTAAACCAGGGCCCGGAAAGAATAAACAGCACGACAGGGATCACATACAGGAGGTAACGTACAATAAAACACAGTTTGGAATAGAGGCGCAGCAGACGTGAGATTAAAGCAATCAACATTGTGAGTAGCAATTTTAAAAAATTAAGGAGGTCAATTTTAGTTTAACACACTCTGATCAGATCTGTCGTTATCTCAACCCTTCGAGCCCCACGTTGGGTGCCAAAAAGGACTGTTGTGGTTTAACCCGGCCGGCAGCTAAACACCACACAGCCGTTCGCTCACCCTCCCCCCTCCCTCTCTGGGATGGGGGAGAGAAACGGAAAAGTGAAAGGAGAGTTGAGATAGAGACAGTTTATTAAGATAGGAAACAATAATAATAATAATAGTGTGTATGAAACAAGTGATGCACAATGCATTTGCTCACCACCCGCTGACCGATGCCCAGTCTATCCCGAGCAGCCGGCTCCCCCAACCCGGCTAGCCACCCCTATCTATTGTTTAGCATGACATCAGATCGTATGGAATACCCCTTTGGACAGTTTGGGTCAGCTGTCCTGGGTCTGTCCCCTCCTAGCTCTTGCTGCACCCCCAGCCTGCCCGCTGGCAGGACAGAGCGAAGAGCTGAAAAGTCCTTGGCTTGGTGTAAGCACTGCTCTGCAACAACCAAAACATCAGCATGTTATCAGCATTCTTCTCATCCTAATCCAAAACACGGCACTCTACCAGCTACTAGGAGGAAAACTGTCCTAACTGAAACCAGGACATATATCAAGGGTTAAGGGGCTTTGTTCTGGCTGTAGAAGTAATTTACAGGAGGAAATTTATTTAAAATAACAAGCATGGCAACATCTGGGGTTTTAAATGTACTTTTCTTCAGATTTGCACTAGTGTGCAAGCTTGTCACAATAGGGTATCTTTCCTGGATGTCATACTGCTCTTATTGCTGGGAATGACTACTTATGGCTTTTTAAGATAGGGATGCTGTCATCATATTCCCCAGAGACATGTTCTGGTTCATGGCAAGGCTGTTTTATATAATCTCCCATGAAAGATTAAAACAACATCAGCAGGAACAACAATAATGCAACAAACTACCTCCTGAGAAAAACAACGAAGTTGTAGCACAGGCAACAAAGTCTCATCACCCACTGCAAAGCGGTGGATGTAATTCACGGATCCGTGCCTTTCACCCCACAGGAAGGCTGGATCACATTCACCCCCAAGAGGGCCAGCCCGTTACCCCATCCCAGGAGGAGATGATATCTGTTACTTTACCAAATGACAGAAGAGCTTTTCACAAGAGCCAGGTGGCTTGGGACAGGATGCAGAAGTTGCGTCTGCATACCTGTATGATAAAAACAAGTCTCCAACATGGGTTGATGCCCACAGAGTGTTGTGACCCACCTTACAATATCTCCTGGCGCTGTTGCTTGGTTGTCCTCAACTCTTCCCAGTCCAACCTACAGGAACAAGGGGTTGGGTTTGCTCAGAGACTGAACACAGCTGAGCCTGCCCTGCAGAGAGCCCTAGAGCTTGCCTTGGGTCTATCTGAAGTGCCCATCTGCATGTTAGCAATACAGGTGGTGGACTACCCAGGACCCTCACATGGGAGAGTGTAGATGGGCTCAGCAAGAGCCCAGCACCTGGGTGACCCCTCGTTCAGGCACCACCTGCCTCCCTTGCCCGCACACTGCAGTAAGCCCGTAACTGATATGAGCAGAGCCTGACCCGTCAGCATGAGGGAGCCAAGGCATGCCTGCCTCCAACAAAACATCTCCTGCACCAACACAGGCCCTCCCTCCACCACCGCCTGCCCCTCACTGCCACCGGACGGCGACTACCGGCCCATGGTGTGCCACCCTCATCCCTGACATGCCTGCGCCCCCCCGTTTGGGCCTGGTGCCAGCCAGCAGAGCGCTCTGCCAGCAAGCATGGCTCCCGAGGGCTGCACTTTTCCTTGCCTTTACCTACTTCCCCTCTAAGATAAGAGTCCAGTGAATGCTGATTCGCAAGAAAGAAGAGGGCTTTTTGATGAGGGAGCAGGGTTAAGATGGCTTCTTGTTAGATAGCCCTGGAAATGCCCATTGAACTGAAGGAAGGGGACATGGCTGTGCCTGCTGTGTGTGAGTCCCCGCCCCCAGGCCACACAGAGTGCTTGAACCTGGCTGGGCCGTGCTGCTGGCTTTGTTTGCAATCCAGATTAACACCATGGATTTGAAAGTCTGACCATGACTGAGTCAAGTACCTAGGGAAAACAGTTTAAGGCAGACAAACAGATCAAAAAACACTGATGAAGGGAGAGGGAAGAGAGACAAGAACTGGAAGTGGTGGAGAGCAGAAACCAAAGACCTGCCTATAAAGGAGCCGAAAGTGTAGGTCAAAAGAGTCTCATAAAAAAAAAAAAAAAAAAAAAAAGTATAACAAGTGCTGTCATGGATGATTATGAGGGTTTGAACCTATCACCTACAGCAACAAGGGCATTGGCCTTCCTCACTAGACCTCAGGGGATAATGCTGTTAGCTGAGGTTAGGTAGGGCAGGTGATGAGTTGGTGTTTAAATACAAAGCAAAGATGTCCTTTCACTCCAGATAATTAAACCAAAAACATAAGCAAACAAGGCCTGAAGTTCTGGAATCGCCTGGCAAAATCCCTGAAATCCCCTATGAAATGATGCTAGACCTTCTCATCTCCACAGCATTCACCCATCCTTATTCAGTGCCATCTTGGGGATCTTCTGTTCCCTGGTGTCTGCTTAAAACATGTTAATGTAGACACAACCAGACTAATGGGAACACCCCAGCTACATCCCCAGGCATCCCGGGGTACATTACAGGACACAGAATTAATCCATAAATTAGAACATTAGAACATTAGAAAATGTTCAGATTGTGATTTTTTTTTTCATTTTAAAATAAAGCTTTTCCACCTTTCCTACAAACACTAGTAGATAGAAACTTAAATTATATATAATTATTAGGGCCAAACAGCACCAATTCACTTGACTCCAAAAGCAGGAGATTTAGGAAACAGATTAGTGAATGTTGTCGTTGTTTTTTTAATGATAAAAGTATTGTTAGAATTAGCACCACTGCTCAGGAGTTTCAGTTTTCAAAATCAGTTTCTGAAAACCTCGACAAAGATGTTTTGATTATCTCTTCATCTGTTCACGATACTTAGTTTTCTCATTTGAAAGTCAAATAAGCTGATGCCATTAAAATAAGAGGCACTGCCTGACGCATGTGAATGGGAGTCAAGGATTTCTGTGCAGAGTGGTTCAGAAAACTTCCAGTTTGTGTCTGTGCAAAAGTACTCACTACACTCCTGACAAAGCTACCGAGTCTGAATCAGGGACCTGTGGAGCGGTGGGCTTGAGCTCTGCAGCTTTGCTCGAAAATCTGGCAGATGCCAGCTGGAGGCTTTAGAACCTCAGCTCTGCTCACAGCCAGAAAGGACGGGGCTCATAACACTCAAGTCGCTGACACTTTTAATTTCTTGCACACATTTTGGGAAGAGACAGGGAGGAGGCTGAGGAGGAGCAGAATTCACCCAAAACTAAAATGTGCAAAACATTTTTTCCCCCACTTTCTGGCAAACATTTTGATTATTTTCCATAAAGAATGATAACATTTGAAAATGCAAACCCATTATTCATTTAGTTGAAAGCTGATTTTTCTTTCCTGAACTCCCCTTCCCTGGTATTTCATCAATACTCAGACAACTTTAACTTAAATAAAACAGCAACCACAAAGGCATGCATTTTGTAGTGCTTATTTTGGCTGAAAAGCCACCTTTCATATACACACATGCACAATTTCAGTCAACCTTTTTGCCAGTGCTGCTTCTGTGTTTACATCTCAGCCCCCGTATTGTTTTTTATACCTCAATTTCCCTACAATGAACATCACAACCACCACCACCACCACCCTTCGCAGCTATTCTGAGGGTTAGATTGATTAATCATTTTAAACTACTTTAAAGATGAAGAACAGAGAGGTGATCTTGAACCCTGAATCATTATACCTTTTAACTTTGAGGTCTGGACATCAAGGTTAAAGTACAGGAATTACTTCAAATGTTGTAAGCAACATTTAAAATCCAGGGGTAGAGATTTTTGGTGGAGGAGTTACCTTACAATCAATACAGTACAAAACATACAGTTAGATTAAGAGGTAATTCTTATTCTAAGGCTTAATAGCACCTTAAATTAAAAAAAAAAAAAAAAAAAAAAGAAAAAGAAAAAAAGAAAAAAAGGAGGAGACATTAAAAGAGTTGAAGAAATGTTGCAAGAAGATGTGCAACAGAACTGCCTCCAAGCAGAAGGCTGCTCTCAGACTTCTCTGTAGGCACGATTATCCCTGCCTGGGAGAAAAGCCCCAATGAAAAGCATTCCTGCTCCCTCCCCTGGTTATGGGACACCATCCTGACGAGAAATTATTGACAAGGCTGCCTTTTTCTAAAAGGGTTAGCCAAACAAATTGTCTTTCTCGCCAGAGCTCCTCTCCTCGCTTCTGCCCTTTTATCTTTCTCTCGTTATAGTCAACAGTAAACATTTTGGTACGTTAATTAAAAACAGTAATAGCTGCAACAGAGAAAGAAGAGGAGGGGTAAGGTGGGGGAAGCTGAAGGGGGACGGTAACTGCAGCCTTAATTAATAGAATTACTCTCAGTCGAAAGCCAGCCTGATGAGGACTCTTGCCCTTGAATAAATACTCTGTGTGTCTGCATATGTATGTATATGTGTCTCTTGCTATACATACATGTAAACAGAATCACAGAATCACAGAATTTCTAGGTTGGAAGAGACCTCAAGATCATCGAGTCCAACCTCTGACCTAACACTAACAGTCCCCACTAAACCATATCCCTAAGCTCTACATCTAAACGTCTTTTAAAGACCTCCAGGGATGGTGACTCCATCACTTCCCTGGGCAGCCCGTTCCAATGTCTAACAACCCTTTCTGTAAAGAAGTTCTTCCTAAGATCCAACCTAAAACTCCCCTGGCGCAACTTAAGCCCATTCCCCCTTGTCCTGTCACCAGGCACATGGGAGAACAGACCAACCCCCACCTCGCTACAGCCTCCTTTGAGGTACCTGTAGAGAGCGATAAGGTCACCCCTGAGCCTCCTTTTCTCCAGGCTGAACAATCCCAGCTCCCTCAGCCGCTCCTCGTAGGACTTGTTCTCCAGACCCCTCACCAGCTTCGTAGCCCTTCTCTGGACTCGCTCAAGCACCTCGATGTCCTTCTTGTAGCGAGGGGCCCAAAAGTGAACACAGTATTCGAGGTGCGGCCTCACCAGAGCCGAGTACAGGGGGACGATCACCTCCCTAGCCCTGCTGGTCACACTGTTTCTTATACAGGCCAGGATGCTGTTGGCCTTCTTGGCCACCTGAGCACACTGCTGGCTCATATTCAGCCGACTATCAACCATCACTCCCAGGTCCTTCTTTGCCTGGCAGCTCTCCAACCACTCATCTCCCAGCCTGTAGCTCTGCTTAGGGTTATTGTGCCCCAGGTGGAGGACCCGGCACTTGGCCTTGTTGAACTTCATACCGTTGACCTCAGCCCTTCGGTGCAGCCTATCCAGATCCTCCTGCAGAGCCTTCCTACCCTCGAGCAGATCGACACACGCACCTAACTTGGTGTCATCTGCAAACTTACTGAGGGTGCACTCGATCCCCTCATCCAGATCATCGATGAAGATATTAAAGAGGACCGGCCCCGGCACCGAGCCCTGGGGAACGCCACTAGCGACCGGCCTCCAACTGGATTTGACTCCATTTACCACGACTCTTTGGGCCCAGCTATCCAGCCAGTTTCTAACCCAACGAAGCGTGTGCCAGTCCAAGCCAAGAGCAGCCAGTTTCCTGAGGAGAATGCTGTGGGAAACGGTGCCAATAGCCTTGCTGAAGTCAAGGTAGACCACATCCACAGCCTTTCCCTCATCCACCCAGTGCGTCACTTTGTCATAGAAGGAGATGAGGTCCATCAAGCAGGACCTGCCCTTCATAAAGCCATGCTGACTGGGCCTGATCGCCTGCTTGCCCTGCAAGTGCTGCGTGATGACTCTCAAGATAATCTGCTCCATGAGCTTCCCTGGCACTGAGGTCAAACTGACAGGCCTGTAGTTTCCCGGGTCAGTCCTCCGGCCCTTCTTGTAGATGGGCGTCACGTTTGCTAGCCGCCAGTCAACTGGGATCTCCCCCGATAGCCAGGACTGTTGATAAATGATGGTAAGCGGCTTGGCCAGCTCCTCTGCCAGTTCTCTCAGTACCCTCGGGTGGATCCCATCCGGCCCCATTGACTTGTGCACATCCAAGTGCCGTACCAGGTCACCAACCATTTCTTCGTGGATAGTGAGGGCCACATCCTGCTCCCCATCCCCTTCCACCAGTTCAGGGAACTGGGTATCCAGAGAACAACCGGTATTGCCGCTAAAGACTGAGGCGAAGAAGGCATTAAGCACCTCCACCTTTTCCTCATCTCTGGTCACTAAGTTTCCCCCCGCATCCAGTAAAGGATGGAGATTCTCCTTAGTCCTCCTTTTTGTGTTGATGTATTTATAAAAACATTTTCTGTTATCTTTAACGGCAGTAGCCAGATTGAGCTCCAGATGAGCTTTGGCTTTTCTAATTTTGTCCCTGCACTGCCTCGCAACATCCTTATAGTCCTCCTTAGTGGCCTGTCCACTTTTCCAAAGATTATAAACCCTCTTTTTTCTCCTAAGCTCAAGCCACAATTCTCTGTTCAGCCAGGCTGGTCTTCTTCCCCGCCAGCTCATCTTTGGGCATGTGGGGACAGACCGCTCCTGCGCCATTAAGATTTCCCTCTTGAAGAGCGCCCAGCCTTCCTGGACTCCTCTGCCCTTCAGAACCGCCTCCCAAGGGACTCTACCAACCAGTGTCCTCAGCAGCACAAACTCAGCCCTCCGGAAGTCCAATACAGCGGTTTTACTGGTCCCCTTCCTGGCCTTGCCAAGAACAGAGAACTCGACCATTTCGTGGTCACTCTGCCCAAGACAGCTCCCGACAATCACATCCTCCACCAGTCCTTCTCTGTTAGCGAAGAGAAGGTCTAGCGGGGCGCCACCCCTGGTAGGCTCACTAACCAGCTGAGTCAGGAAGCTATCTTCCACGCTCTCCAGAAACCTCCTAGACTGCTTTCTCTGGGCTGTGTTGTGCTTCCAGGATATGTCAGGGAAGTTGAAGTCCCCCACGAGAACAAGCGCTGAAGATTTCACAACTTCTGTCAGCTGCCTGTAGAACTCCTCATCCATCTCCTCATCCTGGTTCGGCGGTCTATAACAAACCCCGACCAGGACGCTAGCCTTGTTGGCCCTGCCGATCCTAACCCAGAGGGACTCGACCTTGTCATTCCCAGCCTCGAGTTCTACAACATCGAAAGACTCTCTAATATAGAGAGCCACACCACCACCCCTTCTGTGCTGCCTGTCCCTTCTGAAGAGTTTATAGCCAGTCATTGCAGCACTCCAGTCATGAGAGTGGTCCCACCACGTCTCCGTGATGGCAACCAAGTCATAGCCTGCCTGTTGCACGATGGCTTCCAGCTCCTCCTGTTTGTTACCCATGCTGCGTGCATTGGTGTAGATGCACTTCAGCTGGGCCATTGCCTTATCCCCCGGCCTTGCTATTGTTCCCCCCTGGCACAGCTCCAACAATCCTTGCTTCAGCCCCGTCCCCCTTCTTACCTAGTTTAAAGCCCTCTCA
>MU016684.1:0-13482 GCA_011076525.1 Nettapus auritus | reverse complement strand
AAAGACACCTATGGTTTTCAAGTAGGCAAGGACAAGTGTATTGCTTTTCCAAGACTGCCATGAGAATCAGTGGCAAATCCAGGCAATTTACTTTGGGTCATGGAAAGGTCATTAGCTCCAAACTTACTTGCAACAGCAAGTCCCTTTTTGCTGTTGGGAGTCCATATGAGTCCATGACAGTGCTATTGACTTCAGCAGGATATCACAGTATTGCCAGATTTCAGGACTGTGCCTTAAGCCTTTTTGTATCCTATGCTTCAGTTAAAGACCTTTGTAACCTAGAGACAGTACAGAAATAATTTCTGTTACTGCACAGTGTTAAACCTTCTGCTTTATTTTTAGTAAATACTCTCTAAGTACTGAGAAATGCAGAAAAACTGAATCCTACAGTATCAAAAAATAGAGCAAAAGGATAATTATTTCTGTCTGTTTCAACATTAGTCTCATCAGCTTCTAATCCTGAAGTCACTATTACAAGGAAGAGAAACATGACTGATTTTGATCTTTCAGCTGAGCACTGCCTTATCTGTGGTTAAAGGCAACATGGTGCCTGGGAGATCCTCCAATATGTTATATGTGGACATTGGAAGCCATTACTGCTAACATTTCAACTGGTAAGAAAAACAAATAGTAAGGCTGCCTCCAGCACTTCATTTCTCAGCTTAGCTGCCCCTAGGAGAGCAAAACGCAAGTCCCACAGGTTTAAGAGGCAGTTATACTTCACCCAACATGTGATCAAGGGGTATAAGTATATATAGAAAAGCAGATCACACAAGACTCTAGAAGACACAAAGTAGCAGCATATCTTGACTCAGAGTACTAGCCTACTATATCCTCACGTTTTGCAAGACATTTCTTACAATGGAACTTCACCAAATCCCCAGGTAGCAAAGTGCTTCTGCTCAATTTAAACACATGCTTAATTTAAGCATGTAAATAGTCCAATTTATGTTGGATGCAGGCCTAATTCATACCCATTAAAATGTTATTTTAAAAGTGTTACAATGCTGTTACTCTTTTCTTCTCTTCTTTCGTGCTCTTCTCTTCTGAGTCCCATTTTTTTCCTTTTTTTTTTTTTAATTTTTTATTTTTTTATTTAATTTGTTGCATTATATCGATGCATATTCATATGGCAGCTACCACTTTTGTCTGAAGACAATACACTGCATTCTACAACTATTCTGCCCAGCCAGAATATATTATTAAATATCATAAACAAATACAGATAGGCACTGTGACATCTGGATGGAAATTGCCCCACAGTCACATTTTACAAAAGAATCCCAACTCAGAGGAGGAGCTCAGACATGTAAAATGGACATTAATGGCATCTTAATGTGCCTCAGCTGCCTCAAGGAAGTTCAAATATGTTGCATCACAGTAAGTTCTAGTGGAGGTTTTTCAGCAGATGGAGCATTGGAGGAACTCAAGATGCTCTATCAGATATATTAATGCCCCAAATTGATATATTATGATTTTGTTTGTTGGCGGTGGTATTTTATTTTATTTTATTTTTTTTTTTTGTAGGGAGGTATGACATATTATTTATTATGTATCTTTTGTTGTTGTTGTTATTAAGCCAATCAGTATTTGCCTGCAGCATGGAAAGCTGGCAATTTCTTTTCTAATTTTTCATTCATATGTTCATATACATAGAACATTATGAAAATATCAATAAGGAGAAGAAAGCTATTATTTTTTTCTTTTCTTTTCTTTTCTTTTCTTTTCTTTTCTTTTCTTTTCTTTTCTATTGACTGATTTCAGTAGAATGTTATAGTCCACCCACAACAAAAATAAAAATGAATGGCAATATAACAAAACAATTTGAGCTCTGTATAGCAATGTTTGTGCCTGTGTTTATGCCGTTATAAATACAGAGTTCATATTCATATGATATATAGGTGCAAAAGTACTCACAGAATGAGAGATGGCAATTACAGAAATCAAGCTGAGAGAAATAAAAATTATGAAAAGATCAAACATCATCAAAAAAGATCAAAATTTTTCATCTTTTTATTTTTTATTTTTAAAACAACAAGCATCAATTCCATTTTTCTAAGAGGCCTTTCAAGTAGAGATCTCTAAGCATATTAGGCTGAAAGTCCTTCAAGGACTTTTCTGGTCCTTGGAAAAGAAAAAAAAAAGTGCATTTTTTTTGTCTTCTTTTTGCTCAATTTTATGATATTATGATATTCATACTCATTGTGAAAGAGGAACTGTGGAAAGAATAGGATGTTCTGTTTTGTTTTGTTTTGTTTTTCCTAAATGTGTGACTAGACACAGAAGGAATTATTATTATTATTTTTTTTTATTTTTGCTCTCCAAGACCGTGCTGTTGGTAGTTATTCCTGGAAGGCAGCAGTGCCTGGACATTCCGTTTTCTGAGTCCAGAACTGACATAACCACCAGTCAGCCCTCAGTGGTTTGTCCTTGAGTGTGGAGCAAAGATGGCTTATCACTCATGTCACTGCCTAAAAGAAAAATAAACTGCTTTCAGGCTGGGGCCATGTTTTTTGTCACAGGTACAGTGGTTTAATTTCATGATGGAATGGGCCAAAAATGAATGACTGTTCTCTTTGACTCTTTAAGGAACTATACTTTGGGTATCCTTTCTATGAACACAAAGATAAATAGCATAGATCTGGTTGAAACTAGAGGAATAATTTACTAAAATGTGATATAGCATTTCATCCTTTTTTAACAAAATTAGTCTTCCAAGATATGCAGTGTCTTTGTAGATACTAAAGGCTTTTAGGTGTGCATCTATATATCCTATCTATCTTATCTCATATCTTATTTAACAGAAATTACATCAGGCATATTTTGCACAATGCATATATATACCAATATGCATGCATGACTAAATATTATCACAAAAGTACAAAAGAGATATTTATATTGATTTTTGCTCTCAGTACCAAATAAAATTTTATTTCATATTTTGCAAAATAAAACAACCAAAAATCATCTCAAACTATTTCCTTATCTAACAATACCATCATAGTTCTGGTGGAATACACATACACACATCTATATGCACATACACATGCACACTCAGAAATATTTCTATAAACAACTCAGCTCTCAAACAACTTTAATTTGTAATCTTGGGGTGTCACATTTATCACTCTGCTCTGTTTCCTCATCCATCCTTTGTCAATTCTGTTTATACTATAAGCCTTCTGCAGCAAATAACATCACTATGTGTTTGAACAGTTTCTGAAATGACAAGCCTTTATTTCAGTCATTGACTTCTATACGTGCTATTAAAAAAATATGTTGTGAACAAGAAGCCCATTTCCAAGCAGGGTTCTATGCATATTTCTGGTTAAATACCAAAGAGCAAGGCTTTGATTCCAAAATCTTCAGGACCTTTATGGAGAACCTGTCATGTGGCAGACTCAGCCCAGGCCACCTCTACTTATAGTTGAGGGTAAGAATGACTCATTTCTAAGTGAGTCAACTTAGAAGTGAATCCCTTCAGAATGCCACCTCTCCCTGTTCACCAGCTACAGCAGGATTCTTAAGCAACTAGCATTTGATATCAAATAACTGATCTAAGTGTTTAAAATTAGTTGAGATCAAATCATATCTAAATATTTCAGATAAGTATCTGAAATGATCTGTGTCCTTCCCAAGCACTTTGCTGGACCTTCAGAGATGTGGTTTATTTCTAATCACCCTCAGCTTTATTATACTGAGAGAACCACTGCCTCATTATAATCTCTTGTATGCTGCACTGCTGAGGTGGCATGAGGGCTAAAACACTGAATGTTAAGCAATGATTGGTATGTGCCATGAATTAGAAAAAGAAATTGTGAGATGAACTTGAAGTTAAAGAAATTAGTTTCACAGTAAGGCTGCTATTGCCCCTGTTAACAGCTAAAAATTCACATACAGACACATCTTAAGTAATGTGTTGAGCTGTCCGAAAGGTAATTTGAATGCTGTCAAGGCAAACAAGAATACGCTCACAAATTCAAGAGCAATATATGTGCAATTTGCACAACATCAATTTCTTTGGTTGTTTTTTGGATGGAGCCATCGCCATCAATTAAGTTAGTGACTCTTTGATTCAAATTACTTTTTGACACATAGTGAACGGAATGGCTCACGAGAGCATTATTTTCCCCATTGTTCCCTGGGCAGTCATACAGTAAATGCAAACAGGTGGAAGTGTGGAACATCACTCCTGCTGAATCCCATAACTGACCAAATAGCAAGAATCAGCATAATAAATATAAATATTACTTTGAGACTGGAGATATTGGAAACGTATATTTACATTTTCCCTGTTGTTCAGTATTTCACGTAACAGTACAGTCTGCCAAAGAGTGTTTAATAAAAACGCTGAGCCAGATTCTCAGATGGTGAAATATGCTATAACTCCACAATATACACACAAAATAGAGCCAATATTGTAGTCAGAGCACAGAACTAGGAGTCTGGAATAGTGTATTCTAAGGTGCAAAATTCATCTGCATAAAGTCCATGGCTCTTCTATTGAAGAGCACAAGACCAAATAGGAAAATGTAAGTCCTGAATGGCTTGAAGATGAGAAATATATGACAGTTTCTATTCATATATGTTACAGGGGAGACTTTCTATTAGCATAATATTTTACTAGTTCTTTTGTAAAAAAGGGGGTCTTACGAACTGAATAGGATATACAAAACTGTAGCTCAATAATCAGATACTGGTCCCAGATTTTTTGAGGGCCCTGTGGATTAGGATTTCACCTTGAATTAAAATTGACTTTGTTACTCCATTTCCTTTTAGTTTCTCAGTCTGAGGAAGACACCTCATTACAGAGATTTTTATTTTTTATTTTATTTCATTTTTTTTTTTCTGCTCCTTGTACAACTCTGAACATATAGTCAGAGCTTACCATGCTATACCATTAGTGGTGTGCATATAGAAGAAAACTCACCACACTGACAAAAAGATGTTGAATGCTAAATTAGAGTCTAATTAAACTGCTAGATAAAGTGCCTTTTGTAGCAATTTAAAGTGAGGTGTCTTTGAGTCTTGCTGCAAGTTTGGACCTCAATCTGGTTCTCTGCTGATGACTTTTATACAGTTAAGGCACAGAGCATTGAGGAGTATCATCTTATCACCTGTAGATGTGTTGGCTTGGGAAGTGCTGACATCCCCATTAGCAAAACCTCATGTGCTATAAAAGGTTATGATGTTTATGCAAAGGCTTTCATGCTCTCATTTAAACTTAACTGCTTGCAGAGGGGAATGGCCATTTACAGAGGTCCTTTGGGCTTGCTAGATGGTTCGTTTGGCATGAATGACTGACACACCACACAACACAGCAGCAATGATATACACTATACATAAGCTAACAATGATTGATTAAAGTAATGTGAGAGAAGATACTATGCCTGAAGAGACAAATGGTGCAAGCAGCTGGACTACCACTATGGAGATGACTGAAATTAAAATAACTGTTGGCAATGGATTATGTAAGTCACAGTTGGCATCCAGATTTCTGAAAAAGGTGCATATAAAAAAATAAAACATGAATCATTTCATTATGCATTCCTGTTCATTTCACTTATCCATCTCCAGCTTCCTATTTCCCTGACTGAACATTCATTCAAGTCTCAATACTTTTTGCTAATGATTGGACAATATCTGGAGGGTCAGAAAGGAACAGTGTGGTCATCAGCTCTGCACACCTCCTTTGTCAATTGTACATACCAGCAACTGCAACCAGAAGTTATTCTGGACTTCGTCTCTGATAATAAGCCAAAATATGACATATACGACAGAAATAGCCGAGCAACCAAGGACTATTTTACTGATCATAATATATTCAGATATGAAATATTCCTCCGGGTATATGTGAAAATAGAATCTCAGAAGTTAATGTAACGCCCCCCCCCCCCCCCCTTCCCCTTTTTAAGGCTGGTTTGGAAAATATAATATATGGAATAATTTGCAGCAAGTGAAATGATAACAACAGCAGTACAGAAAAATCTAGCATTATGAGGGGAAAAAAAAGTAAAAAAAAAAAAAAAAAAAAAAGTATGAAGTTCTGTATCTAATTGGCAGATATAGAGGATGGATACCAACTATATTCATCCTACTAGAAAGTATCAAAAATAGGATGGCAGAGACAAGGATGTGGTTAAGCAAAGATAATAAGGAGAAGCAGAAGGCATTTGAAAAGTTCAAAGGATATGTTAAGTGGGAGGAATGGGCAGATTATAAGTGTAGATAAAGCAAGTAAGAAATAATTGGAGTGAAAATGAACACCGAACATGAAACAGGCCAAGACATCTCAACCCTACAGGGTTTCGAGATATTTACACAATAGGCAACTGGGAAAAAGGATAGTCTTTGTAATTATGATAATGAATTAAATTTTATATAATGTACCAGCTCCAAAAAACATTCACTCCTCATTCCAATACCTTACTCAAAGGTTGCTGGAGTTGGTGGCAGACTTTCAATAGGTTTTGAATGATTACATCAAGCCCTATTAAAATTATATATCAAGTGGGTTGATACATTTTATATCTAGCAGTTTAGGCTCAAGTCCTTGGAAGGCAGCTAGACACCTAAGTCCCATCTGGTCCTTGGTTTCTAAGGTCTCTTTGAAAATCCTATCGGTTTATTTAAAGCAGGTTTTATTTTTATTTTTATTTTTATTTTTATTTTTATTTTTATTTTTATTTTTTTTAATATATTTTAAAATACAGTATTGTAACAAATGAAAAAATAAAAAATAAAAACAGGATAATAAAATTCTTATTAAAATTCATAATGAACTGAAGAAAACTGAGAATACTTACAATCAAATAAAATAAAAACAAGCAATAAAACAGCATATGCAGTATTCTCTGTTCTTATATTTCTTTTAAAAGCATTGGTTTTGAAAAAAAAAAAAGAAAATTTTAAGAGAAATTTTAAAAGTGTTGCAAAATAGTCTAACATATTTTCAGTGAGAAAATCATAAATACAGAGATCCACTTCAGCAACTTCACAGTCATCTGACAGAGCTGTTTAGGTAGATCTTTCCCATTGTGCTGTTGTCCTCTGAAAGGAATGGTCAAACAGAGTATCAGAGCATCAGTTTTCAGAGCATCAGAGCAGAGCATCAGTTTTCTCAGTATGATGCACAGAAAGTAGATAGATGCATAGAAAGTAGATAGAAACAGGTATTCAGAGCAAGCCAAAACAGGACAACTTGATTATGCTTATTGTTTGCGGTGCTAAAAACCAGTTCTCAGACTCAGCAGCAAGCTGGCATCATGTGTGGGACTTGTGAGACAGTTTCTGTGAAACTGTCTCTGTCAAACCATGTTTTTAAATAATGATGACACTGACAATGATGACAATAATAACACTTTGACAACTTTATGTACAAGTATCCAGTTGTATGAGTGCACAGATATGTATGTATTGTAATTGTCCATTTTAGAAGGGTCTATCATCAGGCTAAGAACAGACCATTTTGAGACAGAAAGAGTAGAAAGGACATGATGGAGTGCAGCTGCTACTGGATTTTTTTTTTTTTTTAATTAATTAATTTATTTATTTTACAGCCAGAGAATACTTTTAACTGTCAGATAAAGAGAAAACTGCAGTCTTTGTTCTAATTAATTTGTTCTGAACTATCACTTGTACAGCTCTCATGCTTTCTCTGGAAAACAAACAAACAAACAAAATAATGAACTATTCAGTACTATCTATGTTAACTTTTAATGTTATAGTGGTGCATCTTGGGAAATGTAGTTCAGGTGCAGCCAGATTTCATGTAATGTGTTGAAGAATACTTCATTTTCTGCCGTACTTCATGGTCTTTAAAGGGTGATAGTACAATCCACATCATCAATTCAAAGGGTAAAGTAGTAGATGATGAATCATGGTCAAAACAATCTGATTTAAGATGAATTGTATAGTGAAAGGAATGGCAAGAAAGGAAGATAAAGTACTACACCACACTACACCCTCATTAAAGTATTGCAGAACAATTATTATTATTTTAAATTATAATTTTATTTTTAGTTTCTTAAGGGCATGAAATTTCCAGGCCAAAAGAAGAGCAGCTTTACCTGTGCCCATGCATTGGGAAACTAAGAGCTTGTGCTCCCTTCACAACCTTACATGGTGTTTCCTGTCCCCTAGAAGACAGTAGTTTATAGACAGTTACTGCTATAACAAAAGCAAAACATTCAGAGTTACATGATTCTTCTAGAGGCACAAGTGTGTCTCATTAGTGAACTCTGTTGCCATACTTTCATTTAAAAGTGGGAAGAGTGAAGCAAATGTTAAGAGCAGGAAGTAGAGATTCCCAACTAGGCAGTGACCCTCCTGTCATTGATGCTTCTCTTTTCAACTCTAAACATGGCACCCTCTCATAACAATGAAAACAAACAAACAAACAAATAGATAGATAGATAAATAAATAAATAAATAAATAAAATCCCTTCTTTATTTCTGTTTCCTAACAATGTATTCTGACCCAGCAAATCAGTTTAAAATAACTAACTAAATAAATATCAGTAAGTATATATCTTATTAATAATATTAAAGCTTGGTTTACATTATCTGTCTGTCAGCAACGAGAAAATATGCATTTAGCATCTTGCTGCTGAGCATGCTTTCTATTTCATCCCAGTGCATGCCTCAGCTGGACCCAGCATTTAGTAAGCATCATATTCAGTGCCATTTAGAGTAAAATGATTGAATTATTGCTCTTTTTATGGTTCCATAAAACCCTGTATTAATTTGGGGGAAGCATCCTCATCTTCTCTGCCTGGCCAATCCTCAGTGAGTGATTAAATTATTCACGCAGATTCCAGTTGGCTCTTTACTGTGGCCATATTTTTTTTTTTTTTTTTTTTTTTTTTTTTTTTTTTTTTTTTAGTTTTAAAACAGGAAGCCAAGTAAGCGCATGTATCTGTTGGTTTCTGGGTGGGAGTGGGCCAAGGTGGTGATAGTGATGGAGTATAAGTTAGCAAGGACTTACATCATTTTTTAAAATTATTTTTTATTTTTATTTTTATTTATTTATTTATTTATTTTCTTGTAAAAAAGTATAGAAAGTATTCTTTTGAAATTTTTGCCAGTGACTACCCAGACTAGCCTGAAGGACACTGAAGGAAGGGGGAACTCAGATGGATTTGCTTCAAGACAAATTTGTGGAGATTTTGGTTTCACTGCTGAGGCTGAAATTGGGAATGGAGTCATGGAGACCACTGAAGTCAAAGACAAGAACCACTCTGAGGGTTAGGACAGGAGTTTGGATTTCTGTAATTACAGATGACAAAGGTGAAATAATTATGTTAAGTGTACTTCAGTTTACTTAAGACTTCATTCTTTTCTCAACAGCTACAGTAAATGGATTAATTTATTTCATTTACCAGTAATGGAATTTAATTATGTTACTCAGAAGAAAATAAAACATCTAGGATAAAACAACTCTATCGCACAATATTACTACAAGTACTACTTGGTACATCTGTTTATATGTGAGGTCTACCATAGCTCCTCAAAACCCCAGTGCAATTTTCACATTCTAAATTTGATAAGGAGAGTGCTTCGTGCTGCAAGATACATTTTAGCATCCTTACCTTTTCTGAATTTACTTTAAATAGCTTGTGAAATCATGCATTTAACAAAAATTCTGAAGCCTTTATGGCTATCATCTCAGTAACTTCAGAAGTACCTGTGTAAATGAAATGTAAATTTGTAGCATAGGAGTCTCTAATTTCTTGACTGAGATGAAAGCTTGTAATGGATTAATAAATACTTCAAATGGACTCTGCTGCTTTCTGGACTTGAGTGACTCAGGGAGAAAAAATAATAATAATTAAAAAAATAAATATATATTTTTTTTAATAAAAGGAAATGAAAGGAAAAAAAGAGAAAGAAAATTTGTCTGTTTTGCTGAAAACAGAAAGAAGAATAAAAGATAAAATATACATTAAAAAATGAATTTTAGTACCAGCAAAGAGATTTTAGATTGGTAGCACATGTGACTTCCTACAGCAGAGAATTTTCTGTCTATTTTTTTTTTTTTCTTTTTTCCTCAGGTATGATTTTTGTTTTGACTCTGATGAGTATAATTTCATAAAACAAACAGACAGGGTACTACATCCAATCCTACCCTTCACCAGTACATCTTTAAATGATTCCTGCTCCAGGTGTTTTCTCCATGTCTGTCACATTTTGCATTGTTCTTCTGTCTGTTGCTGTTGCAAACCAGTATGTTCCATAACAATCTCACCGCAGCAGATTTTTTACACAATCTCAGCATTGACACTGTGTTTCAGGTAGGAAAATGCTGGGACTGTCCCAGAGTTTTTACATTCTTGAGTGATGCCAGATGCTAATTTCAGTAACAGGGCCGCCATCCTGGTGTTGTACAAATGCAAAGAAAGACAGTCACCATAGGATTTCTTCAACCATCAAAACTGTGAAGACTTATAAAAAGACAAGACTGAAGTAAAGCTGAGATGAATCCAATCCTTATAAACACTAAACTTTAATGGGACACCAAAGAAATGAAGAGTTGCATCTCAGGTCATGGGAAGTGAGAACATTTCATGAACATTCATTGCTTAGACAAACAGCAAAGAAAGAAAGCATCTGGGAAAGGCACATTGATAAAGAGCAAAGGACATAACCCACTTCATATCTACGCATGGCAAATCAATTTAATGTCTTTCATTACTGCTTGAAAAAGGAAACTTACTTGTGAACAATAAACTTTAATCTGGTTGACAACAGTTTAAAAAACGCACTGAAAGCAAGTTTCAGCTGCATGACATACTTTATGACACTTATTAAAAAGACATACTTGTAAGTCAATTAACCTGCCCAATGGTACATTTTAGTTTGTTTTCTATTAGGAAAGGCAGCAAAAGGGCAAAGTTTTTCATGCAGGAAGGTTCTAAATTGATTTCTTTTTCCCCCTTAAGTGAAGGGCATTGCTGGTGTCATCGTTCCTAACCAGTCCAATATGAAATATATGCCATTGATGTCCACAAACCCATATTGTCACAGGTAACATCTGCTTATTTTCTAAAACTTTATAGTCACTGCAGTTTGCTATGGTAATTCATTAATTATAGTAATGATGACACCACAGGATGAGACAGTTAACAAGATACATCTATCTGGATATTACAGAGCATCAGTTGCACCTACCATAGATAAGGTCGCTAAAGCATTTTAACTGAGCTTCTCCCATCTCAGAACATCTGCAAACATTTGGGTATGTTCCTGTTCTTGTTCCCGTCCCTTTTAAAGATTATGCCATTGAAACATAAGTATGCACATAAACACACATGCACTCACGCACACACTGTCATATACATGCATACATATTAAATATATACATTCTTTGTTTATAGTCAATAAATTTATAGTGTGTTTATTAGATGTAAGTATAAACTTTATTTTGTAATTTGCTTTTCATATATGTAACATCTGCATGTATTTGTTTGCTTGTATATATATATAGAGAGAGAGAGATCATAAGCACACATAAGCACACATAAGGATTGTGTATAGATTTTCCAAGAATATTACATTGTTGTATAATTTTTTGGTTGCTTAGCTTATGGCAACTTGTGTATCAAAAAGTTAGAGAGGAAAAAAAAAATATCTTTATGAAACTATATTGCATTACATCTTGGTTTACAGATATGGGAAACTGTCTTCAAATAAGGTTTAGCTGGAAAGATACAATGGGTTTTGTAGGCTGATGAAAGCTGTGCAGAGAAAAAGATTTGGGGGTGTTGTTTCTTGAAGTTTGCCAGAAACACTTTGCTCTGCAAGTTAAAGATCTTTGAAGATTTGTAAGTATCCTAATTTGGGCAGTATTCTGTGGACAATTTTTCCTTATGAGATATTTGATATTTTTATGTCTTTTCTTGGCTTAGACTTGAAAGTGAAAAGATGAACAGTAACAGTAGTAGCATTTTAATTTCAGTAATAAATATAAGAGGATAACTAGGCTGATCAGGAGCATGAATATATACATATTTCAGCTGTTCATTGAGTTATCTCTAAATCATTATTATTTTGTTATGGGATTTTATTTATTTGTATTAATTCCACCTGAAAATCTTGCATTAATTGATATTTGTACAAATATTCAGAACATTTCTAATTTCTAATGAATTGCATGTAGTGAAAACATATATTAAGAGGCTTCTTTAGAAATATGGCCAGTTTCATTATGTATGTCATTTTGGATATATAAACCACATCTAACATTTCTGCCCAAGAGTGGAACCGAGCTGGGCTTGAAGCAACATTTGCTGCATTGCCACATTATTTAACTCCTAGATTCTGCCAAGTCTAACTGTGTTCTGTATGCTAGAGCAAGTGGTGTAGTGTGTGCATGAGGGTAATATCACTCTGCGCTTAGTCCAGCTGTATCCTTGTATATCATCTGCCTTAGCAGTGAGGAGGCAGTCTGATGGGGAAGTCATCAGGGAAACATCAAGTAGAGATCTCCTTTAATAAGAATTGATGTTACCTACTAGACAGGATATTTAGATGGCTCAGACAGTGTTACCATTACCTTCTAGAGTAAGTGAGATCAGTAAAGTTATATCCTGGATTCTTCTGGAACATCGATTCCCTGATTATGGGGGTGGCCATAAAGAAAGAGTGGAAAGGGATGGATTGCTGCATGAATATTTAAAAACTCCTGTGAGAATTATGATTTTTTTTTTTTTTTTTTTTTTTTTCCTGCATTTGTCTTTCTTGGAGCTGATTTCTACTAAATGATTATTTGTATTGTTTGAAATTATATACACATATGCATTTATTTGTGAACATATATTCACAAAATGAACATGAATGATTTGTAAGAAGAGAGGAAGATATCAGAGTGACTGAGTTCTTTCAAATATCAGAAAAAAAGTGAAAAAGAAAGGAGGTAGGTAGTCAGTAAGTTAGTAGGTGATAGTAGCTTTTAAAATTCATACAAAGCAACCTTCAAAAGGGACTATAAACTCAAACACTCTCAAGAGATTTTGGAAGGGAAAAGTGTTTTCAGTATCTGTTTTTTATTTTCAGTTGTGGTTGTTTCATTTATTTATTTATTTATTTATTTATTTATTTATTTTAACCTCAGTTTCTCCAAGGATAGAAGTTGACACCAAGACGGTCATGGAATCTGATTTATTGTGCTGTGTTTAAAATCAACAAAGTCAGTTTTTCAAAGGTGTGCTGGAAGTCTCTGGTAATCTTTCTTGAACTCACATACCTTCCTCTTCCTCCTCCCTTCATGTCTGTATAGAGCAAGAAATATTCTGGTAACAGAAGGCCAAGAACATAAAAGATATCATAATCATAAAAGTCAGCTCCCAATACAGGATCTAATTTTCCAAGTACATGTGGTATGAATGTGAATTGTGTTTTGGTTTTCCTTTTTGTTTCTTTCTTTTTAATTCCTTTCTTCTTTTCTTTTCTTTTCTTTTCTTTTCTTTTCTTTTCTTTTCTTTT
>MU016683.1:60916-84741 GCA_011076525.1 Nettapus auritus | reverse complement strand
TAGACATCTAATTCCCATTGATTTTCAAGTCTTTCTTTGCCTTTGCTTAAGTGAAAGTCACCAGAAAACCTTTGCCAATTGAGATTGTCCAGACTCTGTAGAAAGGACGCTTTTATTTGCCTTCATTAAAGCTGCACTAAATTAAAAATAAGATGCGGGTATATTGTTGTTTTTGTTTTATCTACTGATACGAGCGGGTGAGAGTGTCCAGAGAAGGGCTACGAAGCTGGTGAAGGGTCTGGAGAACAAGTCCTACGAGGAGCGGCTGAGGGAGCTGGGATTGTTCAGCCTGGAGAAGAGGAGGCTCAGGGGCGACCTTATTGCACTCTCCAGGTACCTGAAAGGAGGCTGTAGTGAGGTGGGGTTGGTCTGTTCTCCCACGTGCCTGGTGACAGGACGAGGGGGAATGGGCTCAAGTTGCGCCAGGGGAGGTTTAGGTTGGATCTTAGGAAGAACTTCTTTACCGAAAGGGTTGTTGGTCACTGGAATGGGCTGCCCAGGGAAGTGGTGGAGTCACCATCCCTGGAGGTCTTTAAAAGACGTTTAGATGTAGAGCTTAGGGATATGGTTTAGTGGAGGACTTGTTAGTGTTAGGTCAGAGGTTGGACTCGGTGACCTTGGAGGTCTCTTCCAACCTAGACTATTCTGTGATTCTGTGATTCTATGAATATCCTCAGACAGGGGACCGCACTTTATTGCATCTGTGGTTTAAGACATAAGCAGGTTATTAGGAATTTATTGGAATTTACATACTGCATGGAGACCCCAATCTAGTGGACAAGTAGAGAGGATGAACCAAACACTGAAGGGACAGATTAGTAAAATCTGCCAGGAAGCCAAAATACAATGGCCACAAGCTTTGCCTATAGCCTCATTGAGAATAAGGATAAAGCCAAGGAGTGGAATGTCAGTGAGCCTATACGAAATTATGTATGGGAAGCCTTATGAATCCCCACAACCAAATCCTAATATGCACATAACAAGGAGCCAGGATGTTTATAATTATGTGTTTTCTCTTGGTAAAACTTTAGCTCAACTTTGAAGTGTTTTGGTGTGGAACCGACCGTTATCACTGGAGAACCCTGTCCATGATATTCAGCCAGGAGACCAAGTGTACATTAAAAACTGGAATGAAGAACCCCTGAAAGAATGGTAGGCCGGACCTTATTAAGTATTATTGACTACTTTTACAGCTGTAAAGGTAGAAGGGGTGGATGCTTGGGTTCATTATACTTGGGTGAAAAAGGTTCCTGAACTTTGGTTGGCGCGAGCAATCAGAGATACAAAACTACAGATGAGGCGCGTATAACCACACAGTGTCAAGGTTCTTAACGGTAATGATAGCAGTAATTGTTTTGTGTAAATACCTTGTAATTGGGTTCCTAGAAATACCAGAAAAGTATAAGAAAGAGGGAATATTCAAGGGAGAAAATGTTACTTTGGAATATGGAATGCAAGATGATAAACCAATAACAATTAGCTCTCTACAAGTGGTCTGGGAGAAAATAAATGATTATGGACAAAGCCAGGAAATATACGTAACCACAACCAGGGACAATACAGGATTGAAAGCTGGATGGAAAGGAAAGGCGTATGTAAGTAATACCCTAGAATCGGGCCAACAACTGAGAGGATCTACCACCCTAACCCTGTTTAATGTTACTAATGTCAACGAAGGAAACTACCGGTGCATAGTAATACATGAAAATAGCACAGATTATGGGATAAGAGAAATATTGGTATATCCAAAACTGGATAAAGGAATATTGGTAGCCCAACAAAAAGGATCTAGAAGAAAAAGGGAGGACCAAGTACCATGGACACAAGTGGTACAGATCCCACACAGGCAGCCAGCAGAGAAATTATTGGTAGGATTAATTACAGATGTTGCCATAATGAAAGGAACTGATAGAATTACTGCTTGTATGCCCATTCCAAAAGCAGCAGGGGACCTGCTTGAGTGGGGTATAATAACCTCCCCACCGCCCCCAAGTAGAAGGAAATAAAATGATACGATGTAAAGAAGTGAAAATAATAGAGAGGATAAGTGTCACGGGATACTATAGGAAAAAGCTGTGGGCAGTTGTCCAGGCTGACTGTGAAAAGAGGAAGAACTACCAATTCATGACAATAGGCAGATTTAAAGGTGTGGGATGGTGTGAATACAACAAACCCTGTATAATAGAAAGTCCTAGAGAAAAGATTACTTGGGAATGCCAAAATGAAAATGCGCCAAAAGGAACGAAGGGATGAGATAGTGCTTGGACAGTAAGTTTACTGCAGAAATTCCAGTATGGAGGGAATACATCATGGTGTATTAAATGGCAGGGAAAGCAGAATGGAACTGATCAACTTTATACAGTAAGCTGGGTTGACAGTAGTGGTAAACAAGAATCAACAAAGGTAGCTTGGTGGAATTGTGAGAAGAGATATACTTGTCACAGTAATAATGAAGATATCAAGCACTTACCCCCAGTATTGATGGCCCTTAGGGCAGGATGTACTTGCCGAGGAATTAAGTATAATTCGGAAAGAAGTAGCCAGGCAAGTCAAATCGCAGTAGATTGTAGCTATACTACAGTACAAAGTCCAGGACAATTTGTATGGGCAGCCAGTGATGGAACTTGGACTACACACCTGCTGATAAACGGGGAAGTAAAAGAAATAATTGTAGGACTCCCCACACTGTGTCCAATATGGAAAATTCTCCTTTTAAGGGAAAATTAGAAACCCTACAAATTAGTAGAGCAAAAAGAAGTTTAGAAGAAGGGGCAGATGAAGATATATGGCACGAACCCTCAGATGGAGTAAAATTCAGTTGGGCATTAGAGTCTCTGTTCGCACAGGTAGCTACTTATCGAAATAGGGAAATGATTTATAAACTTACAGCACATGTAAGTAGGCTCGCGAGAGCCACAAAAGAAGGCTTTAGAGATTTTAATATCCAACTACAAGCTACAACTAAAATGGTTCTACAAAATCGATTGGTATTACATACATTGTTATTAAAGGAACATGGAGTGTGCGGATTTCTAAAAGATCATATTGATCATTGCTGCATCCACATTCCAAATGTGACTATTGATGTAGAACATGACATAGAACAGCTGGCTCGAGTGTAACAAGATGCAGAACAGGAAGAGAAATATATGACAACAAGCTGGTTGGATAAAATTTTTAGCGGATGGAATATTAGTAATTGGGTTAAATCCTTACTGGAGGCGGTAATTATATTGGTAATTGTAGGGGTATTAATTTGGTTAACATTTGTAATGCTGAAAAGTCTGATCCTGAAGAAGACAACCTGAAACCGGAAAGTGATGCAGACAATTGCTCGGTATATGGAGCCACATCCCTCTACCGGCATATGACAATATTGGATTTCAAAGAGAATCCGAGGAACCCAGAGGTTAAAGATGGCATTCATTCCGGATTAAATGAACCCGGCCAGAAAAGTGAATACAACATAAAGCAGAAGTAGTGGATTTACAGAATGTCGTGACAATCCTAATATTTGTAATTTTCTTGATTATGTTATTGATGTATGCTGAGTGTGAAACATTTTAATTAGTTAGTGAAAGCATTTGCCCTCCTTGAAGGAATGAAATACTTTCAAAGGGGGAAATGTTGGTAAACGTTCACATAGCAGCAGGTGTATTGGTAGTGAAACCAGTATTGCTGCTAGCAACGTATACCAATAATGCTTACTTGATCTAAACAAGAGAGTTAGGATAAATAGTATCGATATCTGGGAGATAATTACTAGGTGAATGAATAGTTTGAAAACTAAGGTAGATACCATAGAAATCCAATGTAATCAGTAAAGTATCTAAGTAACTGAAAAAAGTAGAGATGAGTAAAGGGACCAATCAGATTAATAAAGGGGCTGCGATTATAGGACATGGAATATACATTTATCCAATGAATATGAAGACAGCTAATGATTGAGTATATTATGCAAATGTATGTTTCTGAATAGTATAAATATTTGTTGTGTAAATGAATCGAAGAAAGTTAGATTTGGGCAGACATGCCCCTAACTTCTGGCACCTAATAAAAGCACCTTCATATAATCACTTTGTGGATTATGTGTCTTCACGAACGCTAACAAGAGCTGCATGGCCATGGCACACATGGACCCTGCTGTGGCAAGGCCACGTCTCAGGGATCCATCCCCCTCCAGGAGCAGGTTTGGGAGATGTTTTGCCATGCTCAGGGCTCTTTCCGGCCTCCATGGGGTCCCGCTGGCACGTAGGGCTCCCAGCTGGAGCCTTGGGGCTGTGTGCTGGGGCAGCTCCCAGAGATTCCTAATCTGTCCCCCATCACCATCGTGTCACCTCATGGCCCTGGGTGATGCCCTGCCACTGCCTCAGTTTCCCCTTCCTCGGTGGGAACTCTGAAACCTACTGATGGACAGGGCTGACATGTGAGAGCTTGTGCTTGTCTGCCCTACAAGCCCAAAGTCACCACGGGGTACAGCCCCACAGTCACATATCAAGCCCAAGGGACAAAAAGACAGAGAGCATGGGCCATGGGGTGTCACACACTTTGTTGACCAGGGAATATGCACCCCCTCTGTTACAGAAAGTGAGGCACCCCCATCCACCTCCCCCTGCTGGGCTGGGGGAGAAACCCAGAGGTATTTACCTGGGTCACAAATTTGTGTTTTTTTTTTTTTTTTCCATAGCTGCAGCAGGGCCTTCTCATGGATCAACTTCTTCAAGGTGCACGGTGGCCGGTAGGAGTCAGTGTAGGTGCTGACGGGGGTCTTGTGTTTTTGGGCAAAGAGGAAGATGGTGCTGTGGCCACAGTGGCACTGAGTCCTGGTGGGTCTTGGGCGGACTCAGTGACACTGCATGGGGCTGGGGTCTCCCAGCCCACGTGGCCCTGCATGGAAATGGAATGGGGCCCCGGTGCCACTAGCTTCTGGTGGTGCTTATGTCATCAGTGACATCATAGTGTGGCAGCAGGGGGGATTTGGTCACGTTCTGTGCCAGGACAGTGTGTCCTGGATTAGGGCACAGCAACCTGCACATTCCTGCATCCCTCCCCCATCTTCCCTCCGTGCCTCCTACCATGGGCATCCCCCTGGCCCCAGGTTTCCTCCCCTCTTGCAGGCAATTAGATTAGCAAGGGTAGAAAACAATTTCAGCTGGTCCTAGTCAAGATATTGTGAAAAGTTTGGGACTGTGGCGCCCAGGCATCACAGTAATTGCTGCTTTTCCAGCCCGCCTCTCCCATATTTCCTTAGAAATCCCGGAGCAGCACCACACTGCTGCAGCCACCACCATGTAGCACGGCAGGGGGCTCCACACTTGCACTGTGGCACTGGTCGGTACTTTAGGGTATCCAGGGGAATTACTGCCTGCTTGGGGGACCTCTCTCCCCTTTTTCATTAAAAAGCTGGATTTAGGTGACTGTGAGTGGCTCATTTTCTATCCTGAGTGCTGCGGTGGGCTCTGCAGGGCTGGTGGAGGGAGCAATCCTCACCCAGAACCGTCAGCCAGGTTACACCCGGGGAGGGATTTACATGAACCATGTGTGCTTGTTGCCCAAAGGATGCCAAGCAGAACCCCCCCCCCCCCAAGATGCCACTGTTTTTCATCCCTCCTGGGAGCTGGGTAAAACCTGCCTGTCCCATGTGGGGGGGACACGGCAAGGCAAGAGGGGATTGTGGCTTGTTCTTTAATGGGATAAATTCAAGTTGTGAGCCTCTTGCCCATGGCTTTGCATTAGTTACTGGCAGGAAAGCAGCAGTTGATGGTACTGAGGCATTGGTGGCACTGCTGCATCTCCCTCCAGGGTCCTGGGCTCACTGCCCAGCTCCTCTCCATTTGTCACTGGCAGCCTTAAATCATTGGCTTACGGGTTGAAGGAAAGCACACAGCAAAGTGATGGGGGCGGGAGGGAACCAGGGGCTAGAAAGCAGTGGGACTGCCTCTGCAGATACAACCCATCAGTCAAGGTGTTACTAGGAGAGGAGCAGTCTTCTGAGATGCTTCCTCATGGGGAAGGCCAGGGCTGGCTTCCTAAATCCCCTCATCCTTGGAGAGGGTTCCCCATTACAGAGCACCCCTCTGTTTGCAGGAGAGCTCCTGTTTTCCTTGAGCAGGAGGCCAAGCAAGGGTATATCAGTACAAAACCTCCTGTTCCCCATCAACTTGTCCACCCGTGGTTTCAGCCTCAGTGAGGACTTGGGCTGCTGAGGAGGTGGTGTCGTTCATGTCCTCCCACCCCGCTGTCCGTCTTGCTCCAGTGACAAAGGCTAGCAGGCTGGTTTTCATATGTATGCTTTTTAATATCATTAATTGTTACACTACACACAAACAGTAACGATGATAAATACTGCAATGGAAATGTTAAAAAAATATATGCTTCATGTTTTTTCAAAAAACATACTTTTAAAATAAATTAATGCATAAAACTGATGGTAGAAAAAAGAAAACCCAAAACAAACCACAACACAGCTGATCCGTTTAAGGCAATACTCTAGGCGGACAGGAACAGAAGTACAACAGTGTGCTACATGTTCTGAACAAGAAGAAAGAAAAAGAATCCATACAAGATGCAGAATGATGCTTCAGGAGTAAAAAACTCCCAAAACCAGATAATAAAACCAATGGCCAAGTTAAGTGCAGCATTAATATACTCTGCATATCAAATGATTAGCAGGTTCCTAACATGGACTAAAGTCAAGCTACAACAAGTTTATCTTCCTAATTAAAAGGTTATTCAGGTCAAACCCTACATTTAACTCTACTTTGCATTTGGCTGTTTCAGCTATGTTTCACTATATGCAAGGACAGCCAGAAATTCATCTCCTGCTCTGAGATTAATGCAAAGGTCGGGAGGTCTCTCCTGAAAGGCATTTCCATTAACTATATCCCAGAAGGATCCCATCTGCAGTGACCCACAAATGCCTCCCGCCAACCCCTCCCCTGGGCGCCAGGCACCGCACGGTGGAAGGAGACCTTGGTAGCATTTGCTTGGGTTTAGTTTCTTTCAAGCTGAGGACATGAAATGGAAATTCGGACTTGATCCGGACTCAGAAGAGGGCTGTCCCCCCACCTGCCAGGTTATCTGGAGCCTGCTGGAAGCGCAGCCTGCTTGTTGCCAGCACAGGCGAAACCCAGCCTGTAGCCAGGCTCCGGATGCAGCTGTGACATTTGCTATCAAAGCTGATGTGAAGCTCCATACCTGCCCAGACAGCCAATCAACCCCAATTATTAATGCAGCCCAGAACTTGGCCACTGGAAGGTGGACAAAACTCTTAATGACAAAAAAAAAAACCCTTTCCCTCAAAATCAAAATCAAAAAGGGACTAGCCACTTCCTGCCAGATTTCCATCAGCTGCCACGTACGCAAGATTGTCAGTGCCAGATCTCACCAGCATTGACCCAGTATGTTCCCAGTAAGATGCTTGTCTGCTAGGTGCTGCCAGGGGCAAAGAAGCTTCCTGGGACATGGTCAGAGCCTCCTGTGCTGCCCTGCTGGGGTGCTTGTGGAGGAAGCCATGGTACACGAGGAAAGAAATCCAAGTGGAGTTACTAAAAATTAAGAATTGTGATGGCCAGCAGCTGTCCGGACTGCCTTGGGTTTGGGTGGGAGAGGGGGATGCAGAACTGGGCTGAGAGTCGTTTTGGTGCAATTGCCTCTGTTGCTCATCACTAGTTCAAGGGGAAAACAAAACAAACAAAAAAAAATGATGGCTGCTTTGAGAAAAGAGTGAAAGGAGGTCGTGTGCAATATAACAAGGCTTGAGATTCTAGAACTAACCACTGGACACAGATAACAAAGTTTACCTGTGACAACTAGTTATACTTCTATCGTTGCTGCTGCTTTCTCCCCTTCTCTTATCTGACCCTTCTCTAGTTTGGGAAGCTGTAGCTGTTGACGTGATGGTCAGCGTTGCTTCTCCCACCCTAGTTCCTGCATGGCACTCCAGGTGACTCAGCTACAGGATGTGCCATGAGGTCTGGAAGTCACACAGTAGACACAGACCAGCTCTGCATGCAAGTAGCACCTACTTTCAGAACCCTTTAGAAAGTATCTAATGGTGCTTTGTTTCCTTCTTTACTAAGGGTCCAATAACCACTGTGGAAGGAGTTAAAATGTGCAAAAAAGGGGGGGGGGGGGGCAAGTTTCCTGAATTTTCTCCCCTGCAAAGACTTCATCCTTTGCAAGAGTTGTTCTTCCTGCAGAACTACAGCCCTACCTATGTGTTTCACAGCTGAGAAGGGGACCACTGACAGACTTCCACCTGTGCCTCCCCATGGGTCTCGGGCTCAGGCAGGTCTTGGACCGGGATCTCTGGTCCCAGTGTGCCCACAGTGCTGATGCTGGAAGGGTGACGACACCCACCTGGGCTTGGTGGCTCACACCAAGGTTTTAAAGTCACTCGGGTGACCCTCAGCTCCACAGCCTTCCCCTGGCCACTCAGGTGGGTGAAGAGAAATCCCATCCAGCTTGTTGGCTCACCCCCATCACGCCTCTTGGGTCTCCTGCTGGTCTGATGTTTGCCTTGGGTTTGTCTACTAAGCTCACCCTGCAGCCTTCTGGCACATGCAAGCAACATCAGAAGCTGGTAAACAGAAGGAAAGTAGAGTTGTGTTGCTGTTATCTGCAGAACTTTGAAAATATGTGTGAAACTTTTATAGCATACTTTTTGCACCCTGCTTACAGAGCTGTCCTATCAATGGTGCCTGCCACACACTTGGCAACATCCATGCACAGTAGTGGTAGCATCCGGGGAAGGCAGATTTCTCCTCTGTGCTGCAGAAGGGAATGGATGTCAAGAGGGGATGTGACCTGCCTGGGGTTGGAGCAAACACACGTGCCAAAAGCAGCGAGGGACCCCAGATCTCATTTCTGTGCTCTGATGGTCCAGCAGACTCTGCAGTAGTATTTGGCTGCAGTGCTAGCTCAGGGACACGGTGTTTCTGGTGTATGCATCTGAAAACAAGCTTAGCTTGGTATCAGCACTGTACTGAGATAGATTAGCTTGGATGACTGGGATCTGCCCTAGGCCAAGGCAGCACTTGGCAACCTTTCCAGTTATTGCTTGTTTTTTCTTCTCTTGTTCCATCTGGTGCCCAGCTGGGTCTTTCCTTCCTTCAAAAGCACCTTCATGTTTCTGTTAAGTCACATACAGGGTGCTGCACTTTTCAAGCTTCCTGCACGCCGTTGTACAGCTTGCAGTCCAGCTTGAGGACAGACTCCGCATGGAAAGGGTAGGTTTCTGCTCAGGAGCTCAGATCTATGTGTCAGCCAGCACACAGCTGAGCAGAGCAGCTGTCTCCTTTTGGGAAAGGAGACGGAGAGCCAAACCAGAAGCAGTTGAGTCTGTCCTGTCCGTGGGTGAGCACAGCATCCTCAAGCCCCTCTGTGCAGCAGGCTTGGCTGCCTGCTTTTGCAATTGCAAGGCATCTACAAGCAGGATGGCCAGAAGAGCAGAGTAGATTGACAGCCAAATATACGTGTTGGGACTAAGACGTGCAGCAACACCAGATATGATCCAGTGGCTCTTCCAAAGGTTGGCTTTAAGATATGCCTGATAGGCCATCAAATGAACCTCCAGGATGGTCACCTGGACATCAGCCTTCCTTCAACCAAAGGTTATTTATACAACCACAGGAAAAACAGACTAGACCATGACATCTAGGGCCCTTCCTCAACACTGGGAGGATACTTCCCCTCACACGGACATCTGGAAATGGGGGATTTGCAGACTGACTGGAGAGACAAGAATTGAGTGCTGAGACCTGGTGTAAAGAGAGCAGTGACAGAACAACCATGTATCTATACTCCTTCCTGGGAAGCCCCCACAACCTCCAGTGAGGGCACAAGGAAAACCTTCTGGCCAAAACACAGAAGTCTGAACATAAGACCAGACAGGGAGAGCCAAGCCAATTTGCTGTTAACACACACTGCTGGGCTGTCCATCAGATTCTGTAATGAGCCAACAAACATGCCCTATGGTCATAACCGGATTAAGGGGCTGCAGTTCAGAAGGGTTAGTGGTCAGTTTTCCATGATAGCCACACATGCATTGCCTTAATCCATTCAGCCTTCCTGATAATGACCCCACACAGGTAACTACTTTTCCCCACCCTTTCTACTTTATTCCTCTAATAAAATATATGAACACAAAGCATAGAGAGGAGAAGCCAAAAAATTGTCATTTTATGGTCCTGTACTGTCATGCCAAATCAACTGTTTGTGCAACCAGCCCCTTCTGTGAGCAGGGAAAAACACTTGGCTTGTGCTTCTGTCTATATTTGGAGGAAGCACTGGCCTAGTTCACATTTAAATCCATCTTCCTCCCTCACATGTGCAAATGAGTAGTTCCCTCCCAGGGACCGATGACACAAAGCTGGGAGGAGTGGCCAACACGCCAGAAGGCTGTGCTGCCATTCAGCGAGACCTGGAGCGGCTGGAGAGATGGGCAGGAAGAAACCAGATGCAGTTTAATAAGAGCAAGTGCAGAGTCCTGCACCTGGGAAGGAACAACCGGACGTATCAGTACAGGCTGGGGGACGACCTGCTGGAGAGGAGCTCTGAGGAGAAGGACCTGGGGGTCCTGGTGGACGACAGGTTGACCATGAGCCAGCAGTGTGCCCTGGTGGTTAAGAGGGCCAATGGGATCCTGGCGTGCATTAAAAGGAGTGTGGCCAGCAGGTCAAGGGAGGTGATCCTCCCCCTCTACTCTGCCCTGGTCAGGCCTCACCTGGAGTACTGTGTCCAGTTCTGGGCTCCCCGGTACAAAAAAGACAGGGATCTCCTGGAAAGAGTCCAGCGGAGGGCCACAAAGATGATACAGGGCCTGGAGCATCTTCCCTATGAGGAAAGGCTGAGAGACCTGGGCGTGTTCAGCCTGGAGAAGAGAAGACTGAGAGGGGATCTCATCAATGTGTATAAATACCTGAGGTGTGGGAGACAGGGATTTGGCCAACCTCTTTTCAGTGGTTTGTGGGGACAGGACAAGGGGCAATGGCCACAAGATGGAGCACAGGAGGTTCCGCACCAACATGCGAAAGAACTTCTTCACGGTGAGGGTGACAGAGCACTGGAACAGGCTGCCCAGGGAGGTTGTGGAGTCACCTTCTCTGAAGGTATTCAAGGCCCCTCTGGACACCTACCTGGGCAACCTGCTCTAGGGAACCTACTTTGGCAGGGGGGTTGGACCCGATGATCTCTTGAGGTCCCTTCCAACCCCTACAATTCTGTGATTCTGTGATTCTGTGACCTTAAGGGGTTATGGTGGAAGCAGGTGCACATCACGCAATGCAAAGGGTGGAGGGCAGTTGCAGGGTTGTGGGGTTGGGGAATGCCTCAGAGCACATGGCAGGCAAAATACAGAAATCGGGGCAATAAAAGGACTTAGCAGTGGTGTCATGGGGCAGTGGTTACAGGAAAGGTCTGTCCTTCAGAGGGGAAGTTACAGCTCTGGGAGACACAATCTCAGATGTCTACTTCCATCTTTGTCCTAAGACAAAGGTGGTTTGATGGAGAACTGTGCAATGTGCAGTCTGCCAAAGTTAACCAATGGAAACAGACACCTCATTGCTGGAGCAGGCTCACCAAAATACCCCAAGCTCCTGAGCAAAGGCTGTGGGAAAGGCTGAGTGTGTGCAGCCTGCCTGAAAGGCACAGACACTGACCCAGGAGGATAAGTGGAATGGAGATGTTGCATGACACCAACACTGACCTGCGAACTCCTGCTTTAGAAGTGTGAATGTTTAAAGAGACTTGGCCATGTCCTATAGGATTTAGTTTGACCATGTGGTTTCTGTTTTCTGTTTTAACTACATTCCCCATCTGATAAAAAGACTCCTGAGCTTTTCCTCCCTTTTAACTTCTCTTCCCACACAGTGCTGTTAGAGCTCTTCTCTCCACTGCAGACAACTTGCTAATCTCACACCTCCACTGGAGAGGAAGGCTGGCACACGGAAGAAAAAGCAAGGAATTGGGGACTTGAAGCTTTGTGCTTCTTTAGAAACATTTTTGAAATATTCCCCCTCAGCACTGCCACATGATGAGAAAGTGAGAGAAATTCAATAGAGGAACACTCTTTCCTCCCTAGAGGAGTTGGCAAGTTAACCAGCACTTCTGCACAAGGAGGCAGAGATGCTCAGTAAACAAGTCTGCTCTATCCTCTTTCTGTTCCCTGGCAGATAGGGCAACAGTCCCTGTTTCAGGGAGGGGGCAAACACAGCTTTCACGGTTGCCTGCAGCTAGCTGCTGAATAATAAAGCCCAGGAGCCCTGTATGCCTGCTCTTTTGCTCATGCTGCGGATGACATCATGCCTTGCACTGCACAGAGTGAAAACGTGATGTTAAATAAGTGTCCTCCTCATCACTAAGAGAACTTCTTAAAGAGTCAGCTCATGATGTGCAAATTTCATACAGGGGATCTGTACTTCAGGGTGGAGATCAGGCTCTTTCTCGTGGCTCAGGGGAATTCTGATGGGAAACTTAGAATTACCTTCGCTTTTTCCCTTCACCAGGCTCTAAAGAGAGTGCTTACATAAGGCAGGCAGTCTTTCTTCCTGGCTGAGCAGGAAGACACAGTTGTGGCTGTGTCAAAAGATTTCACCTCAGAGAAAGATGCCAGCCTATCCATCACCTGAATCCCATGTCTTCTGAAGCCAGCAGTGTAAGACTGAACAAGGAGAGGACATATTTCCTAAATCCAGAAATGATTTTGCATTTAAAACAATCTGTTGGTGAACTGGCAATTCTGTCCAGAAATCTAATGGAATGCCACATTTCCTGACTATTCCAGCATCAAATAAACATAATTGTTCCTGATGTGGGACTGCTCTAACAGACAAAGCTTGGTTCACAAGGGGGCAGAGATGCAATAAACAGTAGTTCCCTCTCATGGTTTTTTTTCAGCTGAATCTGCTCATAATCCCTCTGTTGCTGAAAACTCCCCTAAAGTCTGACACCACCACATTAACTAATGTCTACCATAGGCATCAAGAGATGCACCAACAGCTGAGAGTACCAACAGCTAAACTCCAAAAAATATGCTTTCTTCAACTAGCTTTCTCAGCACTGACCTTCAGACTATACAGCTCGAGTCCTGTCTTATGCAGGACTCATTTTTCCTTAGTTGAACAAAGTTTAAGATTTTTGGAAGCAGATGACTCTCACAGGAATTAAGTAGAAGCTAAAGTCAGTGTATTCAACTGAACTGAACTCATGATTATGGTATTCTCAGGCAAGGAGTGAATCTACTGAGAGTATGGATGGATTGCAAATCAAATCTGATGTGTTTGGTGATAATTTAATGTGGTGCTAAGGGTAGATTGCATTGGGTATGTGACACAACAGCTCCAGCTACTACTGACACAGAGAAATGCCACCATCTTGCTCTCTTTGCAAGTGAATGAATTGTGTCATGTTGACCCTGGCTAGACTTGCCATAAGAAAGGATGCCCTGCTCTGTTGCCCATTCCTGTGCTCTGGTCATGGTGTAATTTTGGTTACACAGGCAAATGAGGCTTAGTGAACTAATTATGAACTGACCTCAGGTAAACCCCCCTGACACCTCAGACTCACCCCGATCTTGCAAATTGATTGTTTTTAGAGGGTAGCATTAACTGCAGCCCCGTCTGATCCTTCCCATTCTGGAACTGACACCTTACAAAACATCTCTGGTGCCTACACAAACCCAGAAGTATCTCTGGGCCATTTTGCATCTGCTCTCTGGACCAGTCAGTTCTGCCAGGCACTGCCTGGCACTTTGAGTTTAACTCTTTTGTTTAACCATAGTTTAAAATAACTTATCAACCAATCATAAAATGAATTTTTTGGTTTCTCCTGGCTCCATGAACACAAAGAGGTGCACATCCTACCATAGGAGGAAGCAATGGCTGTTAAGTTTTACAGTTATAGTGGAAAGCACTGATCACAGCCTGCTGGCCTCACTACTGGATGTGACAGGCGGTGGAGGAGGTGGCTTGGCAACACATGCAGGTAGGGTTGACCGATTTAGGGGGGATTAGGTCAAGGTCCTCATCATCTGGGATCTCATCTAACCGGTACCCATCCTTTAGCAGCTGGATGTTCAAGTCTTGGTTGATCTGCTACAGACAAAGAGACAAACAGTCAAACACTTGAGACTTCTTGTTTCTGACAGGTTGGAAGAGGAAGGAGGTCCCTTATTCTGGAATATATCTACCACGTACAATATGGGAAATATATATGATATTTTAAAAGGGAAATAATGATAATAAGCCAACTTGGAGCTGTGTAGTCCCTCCACTCAGTCTGGGGCACTACAGCAGTTGAAAGGTGGTGGTAAAGCCACTTGGTTCTTTGTAATCTCAGATTCAAGTGCTGCCTAGCCAGCTCTGGGTGAAAAGCCCTTCAAGTCAGTGTCCACAGATGGCCCAGATCATTTGACCTGGTCCCTGCTCTTGGCTGTTTCTCCACACTTCAGAGGGATTTTGCTCCAGGAAGAGCTACAAGGGGGAACAGTTTCCAGCAGCTTATGTGCAGAATGGCTGCTCAGCACCCTGATCGTAAATCAGATCCTACAGAAGCAGCACCCAGAGGCTGAGCAACTAATTCACTGGAGAGCTTGGGAATACATTCAGAAACAATGCAAGGGATTAGCAAACGTGAACTTCCTGCCATTTCTCTTTGAGAGGTCAAGAGTTCATATCTGTAAGTCCTCTTTGGAATTTCTGCTTGCTCCAAGTAAACACCCTCCAGGTGACCCTGACCCCCGCTAGAACTGGAAATGACAGCACACCCTCAGCTCCTTTATTTGTGTCCTTGGCAAGCAGATGGTTGCTGAGCTGCCATGAAAGACAAGTTGATGCTTTTGCACCACATGGGCACTGTAGGACTGAGCAGAACTGGGAAAAGCTTCAGTGAAGCTGACAGGCAAATCTTTGTCTGTGCTGTGGTGGTGTGGGGACGGAGCCAACTAGATCACTGGGGAAGAAAGAAACATGACAGTTTCTGCCATGGCCCCTTACAGACTCACAGAGTTTACACCACTGGTAAATTCCTTGTGTAGCTGTTTCTGGCTGCAAAAGGCCACTCTAAGGCATTTCTGGATGGTCTACTACCAGCATTCATGGCTGGGAAGAGAGAGTGTAACTCACCTCAGCTGATGAGTATCCCGAGGAGGAATATCTGGACATGTCGAAGTCATCATCACTGCAGGGAAGGACAAGACAGCAAAGAAGGAAACAGTTAAAGAGACCTGAATTCCATGCTTAGTCCTATCCTTCTTGTGCTGTGAAGCTGTCCTTTAGACACAGAGAATTTACATCAAGGGAGCCTGGAGAGCAACTTCCATCTGTGAACCTCAGACATTTCCATGAAAGTGCTCTTTACTCTTGTCTCTTCCTGCTTGTTTACATGCACAGACCAATTATGGCATATGCCAAAGGGCACAGCAAGGAAGGCTGCAAGTGGTCTGCAAGAATGGTTTCAGTAGGAGTTAGCTCCAGTGCTGTGCTTTCTCATGAAAACTTGCTTGCACCTTAATATATATATCATCTTATTATCACTTTGCATACCTGTCCGTATCCAGGGCTACCAGTGGCTTTTCATCTGGACTCTGATCTAATGACGAATAGCCCTTATTGGGAACCACGAGCCTGAAATAATTAAATGTTCTCCATTAACCACACAGTAAAGCTCAGTACCACACAGTCGTATCAAAGTCACATGATAGTTAGGCTTTCCCCATTTCATTTCTTTGCAAGTCCTCCCTTACTGGTGAAGACATTTAAATAGGTGCAATTCAGAGGAGGCAGGCTGTGTCTCTGGGTAGCTCAGAGCAGATTTACAGGGACGGATGCTGGACATGCCTTGGGAACACACTCCTCCCTGGAAGACAAAATGATTGGGACACGCTGGGCTTCATTCTGATGAAACTGTTCAGTTCGCAGTGCTTGCCTTATCAGACTTCTGTGTTGTTTTTTTTTTTTTTTCCTAGCAATGAGTACATGGCACTTGCAATAAGTAAGCAGGAGAAGGTATTCTAGCTAAGGGAAGGTATTATAGGCTTGGAAATCAGGGATTTGGTCTTTCTGCCTGAGTCCCTACCCAGCCCCCATAACACAGAACTTGTGAAGTCTCACCCCTAAATTTAGTAATATGAGAAGTGAGAGCTGGTGGGTGCAGCATAAGAGCCCTGTCTGACTAGCACTTTTAAAATCCCATTATTCTATAAAGACTTTCAGTTCATCAGAAGTGTTACAATGGCTGATGATGACTTTGCACCTTTAATTGCCTAAGGGAGTCTGTGGAATGAAATATAGACTTCAGAGCCTCTAGGATAAGGAAAATACATTATTCAATGGTATCCAGCTCACAACAGTTATTTCATCCACAAAATTACACAAAGACTTGGGTTCATATTTAAAATAAGATCAACCAGACTGAGCAAATGGAGCAAGGTACTATGTTCAGCAGGTGGGAACTGCAAGATTATCATGGAAATCTCCTTATTCAGTGGGTTAAATCAGATTATCTCCCAAATAAATGATTGGTCTTTAACAATACAATGATGTAGCAGGACTTCACTAAGAGTTTGGGAAAATCTAAAAATGATAATCCATCTCATCCATGCTCTAACTGCTCTTTAACCAGCTGCAATGCTCTTCTGCTCAAAAAATTTCAGAAAGTCATTATGATTTTAGTAATGTAAAGGCATTGAAGATGGGCAAGGCTCAGGGAAAGCAAAATATATCAAATGTTCTAAAAAAGCAGATGTATAGGCTCATAACTAGTTGCATTTTCTTAGTGCATTCATTGAAATGCAAAGCTAAATAAATTAATTGATGCAGAATTTCCAGGCTGCTGCATCAGGGTACTGCAGAAAATGGGATCCACTTGCAAAATGCAAAACTCCTTCCCATATCCTCCAGAGGTTCCTTCTGCTCCCTACAAAGCATGTAGGAAGGAAGTCAAGAAGCAAAGATGTCTGGAACTAAAACAGAAGCTGTGATCTGGCAGCAGCAGCTTGCCTACCCAGATACCAGAAGCACTCACTTCCATGCCTGCTCTCCATTTTTCAAGTCACTGCTCCGTACACTCACTAACAATTGTTACTACATTGTGAGTGAACAAAGCACTATCAGGGGATCAAGGAGAACAGTCCTTTGTGGTGCTATTTACTTGATTAAAACAAATCACTACATCTTTTTGTTGAGAAATGCTTTTTTTCTTAGCAATGGAACTTCAACTTTTCTGCCACAGACTAAAACTGTGATAATGTTTTTGTCCCTGATTTAAGCCTTTTTTCTCACATCCTGATTGCCTTTTTCTTCTTGCTTCCCAGTGTCCTTGGAACAAAGCTGGCTTTAAGTTGTACCTGCTTTCATCTGCAGGTATGAGCTTTGTGTCTTGGTGGTTTTGGTTGCTTAACATGGAATACTTTGCAACAACATCTGCGTTTAGTTTATCTTTAGAGTGGACTACAATATCTGGCTGTGTAGAAGTAGTGCAGATGGTGTTGTGGGCTCTGCCTGTGCTTGCAGTGGAGACTGGCAGCATCACACCAATCTTGTTCACATTTTATTTGCTCTTAGGGAGGCTGAGCATGTTATGGATTCTTTCACCTCTAAGGCTCAGAAGACTCAGTGGTGAAGGGAACCTGCTATCAGAGGCCGGATTTCAGAAATTCATATAAGTAATACTGCAGAACAATGGCCTTGGGGAAGGTGGAGGAATTGGGGCAGGGACAAAGAGAAGCAATACACTTTGAATGAAAGTAGGAAAACACATTTGATGAGAAGAAGAGCAAAAAAGGGTAAACGACTTTAGCTTCTTCTTCTATAGAGTCTGGAAGAAGCCAACAGTTCAGACATAAAGAGCAACTAGAACCTGGATGTTTTGTAGTGTATCCCACTGGAGTCTCTCATTGTACAGCAGCCTTGTGAACAGGGTTGTGACATTTCTGCCTTCCTGGGGTTGCCCTGTCTATGGCAGGACAGAGCAAACCATTCTGAGGTATGGTGAGGGCTGTGCCCAGTGTGCTGCTTGGTTCCCAGAAAGCCAAGGGAGCTGGGGGATGAGGAATCATGGGCTAGCAAGAGCCTGTGCCAGGCATCTCCCAGATCTCCATATAGGAGCAACGGAGCTTGGCTACATCTGCTACTAAAGCAGTTGCTGCAAACCTTTGTTTTTCAGATCCCAAAGGAAGCTTCTAAAAGCTGTGTGAAAAGTAACTAAGAGATGTGAGTCTATTGCCAGCAGGCTTAGCTTGTCTGTGCAGGGTTCTCCACATCCCTGAACACTGCTCAGATGTCCATGGATGGAATAAAACTGAGCTGGCTATTCTAAAGCTTTTGTCAATGGTCGTCAGTGCTCTACCCTTCCCAAACCAAATCACTCTTCCTTCCACTGGCACCTCTGAAACAGCAGGCCCTCCAGGCAGAAGTAACTAATTTTACAGGTGGGCATCAGCACTTATCCTCTCTCCCTTACTATCATCCTCCACTAATTTCAGTGTTTCTAAATCTCTAAAGCAGCAAATCTGCTACTATTCCTCTTGGGAAGCTATTGTGCAGCCTAATGCCAAAAGAATCCAAGTATTCCCAGCTTGCATTTGGGATACAAAGAGGAACAGTGGGTACGGAAAACCCAGCTGGGCATTTGCAGAATTTCTTACTGCCAGTAAGGGCCTGGCACCTTTACGTGGTCTCAACAACCAAATTTGGAGCGGTGAGCAGTGTAGCATATTTCACCAACATCGCAGGTGCTTACAAATAAAACTTGACAAAGTCCTGGCATGATTTATGACTGTTGTTGTGGGTTTTGGGAACTAATTTGAAACAAAGAACCTCATCTGTTGGATGCATTGCACAAAGAGAGGCTCTCACCTACAGCTCCTGTTCTACTTAATATATGGTAATCCATGCAAGTTTCTCATTCATCAACAAAAACACAGCTTTAATGCAGACTCTGCTGTCATTTTAAATAAGATCCTCCAATAAAAATCGTCACCTTTCTCATGGCATGCAGAGTGCAATCCTGTTGACTCAGTGGGTTCCTGCCCCTGAATGTAGGCAAACAATACACAATTGTACTGATGCCTGCATGGAAAAAACAAATAAACAACCAACCAAACAGAAATACTTTGAAAGAAAGTATTCAGGTAAGAACTTCTTTGTTTCCAGAGGTTTGTAGCACTGTCTGATACTGTCATACAGAGATGAGCCAAAGCAGCCCCAGCAAAGTATGACCATGCTGTTTGCAGTGTGGAGGAGGTATATAGCAAAGCACACAGAGATAAATTATACTCAAGCCTTCATTAAGTTAATCAGTATGGGGAAGAAGCAGGGGAACTATTTCAAAAAGAAGCAGGGGAACTATTGGGATAAAAGCAGCCAAGTCAGAACTAAGCTCTAAAACAGTTTGCTGTTACATGAAGCAGCACTGTATACTCTCCCGCTGGTAGGATTGCAACGTTACATGAGGATGCCCAGAGCATTTGAGACAAACATATCAAACCTCTGATTTTCACGGAATGATTGAATCACAGGAAGGTTTGGGTTGGAAGGGACCTTAAAGATCACCCAGTCCCACACCCCTGCCATGGGCAGGACACCTCCCACCAGCCCAGGTTGCCCAAAGCCCCATCCAGCCTGGCCTTGAGCACTGCCAGGGATGGGGCATCCACAGCTTCTCTGGGCAGCCTGTGTCAGTGCCTCGCCATCCTTATAGTAAAGAATTTCCTCCTAACATCTCATCTAAATTCTCTTCATTTAGTTTAAAACTGTTCCCCCTTATCCTATCACTACCTGCCCAGGTAAAAGCTGTTCTCCAGGCCAGGCTCCCTCTGCCTCCTGCAGGCTGTATTGTCACTGGTCCTGGGCCCAGCTGTCCCCACGTTCCCCCATGGGATAGGATGCAACACAGCACAGTGTTTGGGAAGGGCCATCACTGCTCTTGCTGTGTATTTGCAGGGGAATGGCAATTAATGTTGTTTTTGTCATCTTAAGGCCATTAGGGATTGCAGCTTAGATCACAGCTGAGTTTTCCAGTCCTTTACCTTGTCCGTGCCATCACGTTGTTCTTCTTGGGCTGCTGATTAACTGGGCTGCCCATGTTGCCATTCTTCAGGGAGCCCTTCCGAGCCAGCTCCCTCTGCTTCTCTGCATATGGGATACAAAGGGGAAAAGCAAAATTAGGACACCAGCCTCTCAGGTCACCATACAGCTACAGAAACCCAGATTCGATTGCAGCAAAAGGGATTGCAGAATTAATAGCACAGGACGTGAGCACTCCATAGAATCACAGAATCACAGAATCACAGAATGTCTAGGTTGGAAGAGACCTACAAGATCACCGAGTCCAACCTCTGACCTAACGCTAACAAATCATCCCCTAAACCATATCCCTAAGCTCTACATCTAAACGCCTTTTAAAGACCTCCAGGGATGGGGACTCCACCACTTCCCTGGGCAGCCCATTCCAGTGCCTAACAACCCTTTCTGTAAAGAAGTTCTTCCTAATATCCAACCTAAACCTCCCCTGGCGCAACTTGAGCCCATTCCCCCTCGTCCTGTCACCAGGCACGTGGGAGAACAGACCAACCACCACCTCGCTACAGCCTCCTTTCAGGTACCTGGAGAGTGCAATAAGGTCACCCCTGAGCCTCCTCTTCTCCAGGCTAAATAGTCCCAGCTCCCTCAGCCGCTCCTCGTAAGACTTGTTCTCCAGACCCTTCACCAGCTTCGTAGCCCTTCTCTGGACTCACTCAAGCACCTCCATGTCCTTCTGGTAGTGAGGGGCCCAAAACTGAACACAGTACTCGAGGTGCGCCCTCACCAGAGCTGAGTACAGGGGGACAATCACATCCCTGGACCTGCTGGCCACGCTGTTTCTTATGCAAGCCAGGATGCTGTTGGCCTTCTTGGCCGCCTGAGCACACTGCTGCCTCATATTCAGCCGACTGTCAACCAAAACTCCCAGGTCCTTCTCTGACAGGCAGCTTTCTATCCACACATCTCCCAGCCTGTAGCTCTGCTTGGGGTTGTTGTGCCCCAGGTGCAGGACCCGGCACCTGGCCTTGTTGAACTTCATACCGTTGGCCTCGGCCCATCGCTCCAGCCTGTCCAGATCATCTTGCAGAGCCTTCCTACCCTCGAGCAGGTCGACACATGCACCTAACTTGGTGTCGTCTGCAAACTTACTGAGGGTGCACTCAATGCCCTCATCCAGATCATCGATGAAGATGTTAAAGAGGACTGGCCCCAGTACTGAGCCCTGGGGGACTCCACTAGTGACCGGCCTCCAACTGGATTTGACTCCATTCACTAAGACTCTCTGGGCCCGGCCATCCAGCCAGCTCTTAACCCAACGAAGCGTGCGCCAATCCAAGCCATGGGCAGCCGGTTTCCTGAGGAGAATGCTGTGGGAAACGGTGTCAAATGCCTTACTGAAGTCAAGGTAGACCACATCCACAGCCTTTCCCTCATCCACTAAGTGTGTCACCTTGTCATAGAAGGAGATCAGGTTCGTCAAGCAGGACCTGCCCTTTATAAACCCATGCTGACTAGGCCTGATCGCCTGCTTGCCCTGCAACTGCCGCATGATGACGCCCAAGATAATCTGCTCCATGAGCTTCCCTGGCACTGATGTTAAACTAACAGGCCTGTAGTTCCCCGGGTCTACCCTCCGGCCCTTCTTGTAGATGGGCGTCATGTTTGCTATCCGCCAGTCAAGTGGGACCTCCCCTGATAGCCAGGACTGCCGATAAATGATGGAAAGCGGCTTGGCCAGCTCTTCTGCCAGTTTTCTCAGTACCCTCGGGTGGGTCCCATCCGGCCCCATCGACTTGCGTACATCCAAATGCTGTAGCAGGTCGCCAACCATCTCCTAGTGGATTGTGGGGGCCACATTCTGCTCCTCATCCTCTTCCACCAGCTCAGGGTACTGGGCGTCCAGAGAACAACTGGTTTTGCCGCTAAAGACTGAAGCAAAGAAGGCATTAAGCACCTCCACCTTTTCCTCATCTCTTGTCACTAAGTTTCCCCCCACATCCAGTAAAGGATGGAGATTCTCCTTAGTCCTCCTTTTGGTATCGATGCATTTATAAAAACATTTTTTGTTGTCTTTAACAGCAGTAGCCAGATTGAGCTCCAGATGAGCTTTGGCCTTTCTAATTTTGTCCCTGCACCGCCTCGCAACATCCTTGTAGTACCCTAGAGTGGCCCGCCCTCTTTTCCAAAGATTATAAACCCTCTTTTTTTCTCCTAAGCTGGAGCCACAACTCTCTATTCAGCCAGGCCGGTCTTCTTCCGCGCCGGCTCGTCTTTGGGCATGTGGGGACAGACCGCTCCTGAGCCATTAGGATTTCTTTCTTGAAGAGCGCCCAGCCTTCCTGGGCTCCTCTGCCCTTCAGAACCACCTCCCAAGGGACTCTGCCAACCAGCGTCCTAAACAGCTCAAAGTCAGCCCTCCGGAAGTCCAAGACAGAGGTTTTGCTGGTCCCCTTCCTGACTTCGCCAAGTATCGAGAACTCTACCATTTCGTGGTCACTCTGCCCAAGACAGCCCCCGACCACCACATCTCCCACCAGTCCTTCTCTGTTAGTGAACAGAAGGTCTAGCGGGGCACCTCCTCTGGTAGGCTCACCAACCAGCTGCGTCAGGAAGTTATCTTCCACGCTCTCCAGAAACCTCCTGGACTGCTTTCTCTGGGCTGTGTTGTGCTTCCAGGATATGTCTGGGAAGTTAAAGTCCCCCACAAGAACAAGCACTGACGGTATCGCAACCTCTGTCAGTTGTCTGTAGAACTCCTCGTCCACCCCATCATCCTGGTTCGGCGGTCTATAACAGACCCCCATCAGGATGCTTGCCTTGTTGGCCTCTCCGCTGATCCTAACCCATAGCGACTCCACCTTGTCATTGCCAGCCTCAAGTTCAACGACATCAAAACACTCTCTAATATAGAGAGCCACTCCACCACCCCTTCCGTGCTTCCTGTCCCTTCTGAACAGCCTATAGCCAGACATGGCAGCACTCCAGTCATGACAGTGGTCCCACCACGTTTCTGTGATGGCAACCAGGTCATAGCCCGCGTGCTGCACAATGGCTTCCAGCTCCTCCTGCTTGTTGCCCATGCTGCGTGCATTAGTGTAGATGCACTTCAGCTGAGCCTTTGCCTTCTCCCCCAGCCTAACCACTGTTCCCCCTGGCACACCTCCAACAGGCTTTGTTTCTTCCCCGTCCCCCTTCTTACCTAGTTTAAAGCCCTCTCAATGAGCCCTGCCAGCTCCTGGGCCAGGATCCGTTTTCCCCTTGGGGACAGCTGGGACCCGTCTGCGGCCATCAGGTCGGGTGCCGAGTAAAGCGCCCCGTGGTCGAAGAACCCAAAACCTCTGTGTTGGCACCAGCCTCTAAGCCATGTGTTTATCATGTGGGCTTTGTGTGTCCTCTCTGAATCCCTCCCTGCCACTGCAGGAATGGATGACAACACCACCTGTACTCCCGCTCCGTCCACTAACTGTCCCAGCCCCCTGAAGTCCCGTTTGATAGCCTTCAGGCTTCTCTCGTCAATGTTATCACTGCCAGCCTGGACTATCAGTAGTGGGTAGTAATCAGAGGGGCGAACCAGGCTGGGAAGCTTTCTGGCAACATCCCTGACCCTGGCCCCAGGGAGGCAGCAGACTTCCCTACGGGTAGGGTCAGGCCGACAGATAGGGCCCTCTGTTCCCCTGAGAAGGGAGTCGCCCACAACGATCACCCTCCTTTCCTTTTTGGTGGAAGCAGTCTTGAAGCGTGGAGCAGACTTCCTCGCCCTAGGCTTCCTGGGTAAACTTCCTTCCACACCCTCATCCACCGCTC
>MU016683.1:21729-60816 GCA_011076525.1 Nettapus auritus | reverse complement strand
GGGGGGGGGGGCATTTCTTGCATCGTCGAGCAGGGACCTGTTTCCATTCCTCTTGAACTCTTAGGTCCCCTCCCTCTGCCCGACAGCGACAGGGCAGGGGGTCCACCCCCATCTGGGGAGTCTCATCCCGGAGCCTCTCCTTCGGGCCTTGCAGGGAGTTGCTCCACCAGTCCATCTCCCGCTCGCACTCCCTGATGGCACTCAACCTCTCCACCTCCTCCTTGACCTCTGCCACCAGGCGGACCAGGTCGTCCACCTGCTCGCACCTCACGCACACGGTGTCTCTGCCTCCTTCAGATGGCAGCAGCAGGCTCTGGCACTCCCTGCACCCAGAGACCTGAACTGCCACATTTTGGAGCGGGCAGTCTGTCTGGGTGCCTACAGACTTTCTGGCGCGAGCTTGCTGCCTAGCGAGGACCATAGTGGCCCAGCTAGTGCTAGACAGCCGTTAGGTCAGGTGTTCTTGTGGACGGGCGGGATCGCTCTGCCCTCCCTTCCTGCCCTGCCACGCCCCTCCCTGTTTGCCTGCCCTGGTTGCCGTGCTCCCCAGGGGCTGTTTTTGAGTGGCCGGGGAGGGGGCGCTGCTGGCTCCGCCTACGCCTCATCAGCGTCTCTCACGAGGGCTGCGGGGTCGTGGCGGTTCCCTCGGCTGCCTCGAGTGGCCTCGATGCCGGGAAAAGAGCCCTGCCTGTCCCAATCCCCTGCTCTGCTGCAGAGCACGTCTGCCCCGGAGCCGATCGCCTCGGCAAGTAGACCTTCTCCCAAGCAGACACAGCAAAGGCCGGAGGAGCTGTGTCCCGTTGCCTCCAAGGTCCCTAGGAGCTAAAGCTTGTACGCCCTGCTTTGCAGCAGCCTGCTGACCAGGCCACACCACAGCGGCCATGGAGCTTCTGGATGCAGGCCGGGACTGTCCCGCTGGGGCTGAAGAAGGGCAGAACCCCTGCCTCTGTGCAGCTATGGGCTCTGAGACTGCACTGTATGCTGGGCAAGGGAATTTATCCATTTACATTTTCTCCTATTCAGGCTGCCACTGAGGGGCCCATCTGGGACAGAAAAGAGCCTCCGTCAATGCAGCATCATCATTTAGTGTTAGTCCAGCCTAGCTTGACACCATGCCTGAGTTATTACCACTTCCCTGGCTGGCAACTCAATGGACTAACACACCCTACAGCAGAAAATATTGCTGCCTCCCCCTCTCCTCCTGACAGCCTGTGATGTCCCCAGTGTGTCTTCCTCTTTTATCTCACAATGAATCTTGTGAGCTTTATTTCTTTATTTAAGTAAAATAAAAAAGCTGCACGTTGTGCAGCTGTATTTTTAAACAGGCTATTGTTTGCTTAATTTTCAAAGCATGTTCTATTTGCTGCTGAAATGTACCTTAAACCTCTGACAGTACGTGGGGCTTTCTTTGTGTATTCATTGCAAGAGGGGATTAAAATTAGCTTCTCATTTAGGAGAGGCTATTTCTCTTCTTAATAACTTCTCACCACAGGATCATAACCAGAGTTCAGGTCCAAAAGCTAAGCCTTCTGCAGGAATGCAGCATTTGTGCTGTATTAAATCATCCCTGCCTCCAGGATAGGAGGGATAGGAGCCCATCTATGATGGGCTGTCATATAAACTGATATTTATTTTTCTGATTCAAAGCGATCAGTTAGCAATTGGCCACAAAAAAAGGTGAGCTAACTGCCCCAAACTCATCCTGTAATGCCAGGCAAGTCTGGTAGGGAAAAGCAAAGTGAGAGACCAGCAAGGCAGGAAAAGGCCTAGTTAAAAACATTCTCCAGAGTGTGAGAAAGTGCTGGAAACTACTTTTGTGTCATGCCTGAATAATAGGGGTTTACCAGACTGCTGGCTGGGGAACCTGAATAATGAATTCGTTTTGCTTTTGCTTCCCCTGGAGTGTGTGAAATGTGCTGATATATTTTTCTCTTGCAGATTTTATTCCCCTTAGAGATAAAAGCACCTGTTGCTTGTTTTGGGAAAGCTGAGCGCCTACCCAGGTGTGCAAGTGTGAGATGGGCCAACTCTGTCCTTACCACAGGGGTAAAAGCAAGGAGATGTGTCCAAGGACACCTTTTCTGATGGATGAACAAGCAGCAGAGATGCCTAGATACTGCGGCTGAGGAACCTGCAGAGAAGAGTATATACTCATACAAACCATGCCCAGCGCTGCTCCTGCTGACAGCAGAGGTAAATAAAAGCCCATTGAAGTTGGCAGGGGAAGGACCAGACCTATAACTCTCTTTGGCATGGGCAACAAAGAGACTGATAGAGTATCGAAGTCAAAACCTTAAATCACGGTAATTTCTCATGACTGGAACTTGCAAATGCAGTGGTTATCTTTGTCTCCAGAAAAAAAAAAAAAAAAAAAAAAAAAAAGCTGTATTTTGCAGGCAATGTGAATGATGCTATGGTTTACAAGCCTAAATACAAAACAGCTTCTACCCATCTACACCAGGAGCTCTAGTGGCTGACCACAAATATGCAGTGCTGTTACAATATACAAGTTATACAAGTTGCTAGCAAGATGCTGTATAATTCACAAAATTCACAAAAAGCACCTGACTCAGAAACACGGTTACAGATTTCATTTTCTGTCAAGACACTTCAGGCTTGCCTAAGCCTTTTAAATGTACTGCTGCTCTCTGATTCCTATTGATTACTCACTACAAGCACTAATGCTGTTTTCCAATTCAGATTACTGATTCAGTTGATGAATATGGGCTTTAGCTACGTCTTCTTCCTTCAGTAGGTCTCCCCATGACTATTTCTCTGCTCTTACTGAGTGATAATTCAATGTGTGAGGTTGAATGATAAGACTTCTCCTATTTAACCCCTTATTTCACTTACTTAGTGGTTTGGAGCGAATATTCCCAAAGCAATAGCACTGCAGGAATACAGTGTCATTGTCACATCCATGCCTGTGTCCCCAGACAAATTTCTTAATCATGAATCAACAGTTCAGCTCCCTCTTGGATGCTATGCATCCTGAGTCCCTGGTGGCCAAAAGCAAAAAATAGGAGGGAGAACAGGAGCTCTATCCAGCTCCGGGGTGACAGGACAAAGCTCCTGGAAGATGGTAGATGTGAGATATGCTCATTTGATTCGTGTTAATATAGAGCAATGCTAGGGCCACATGGTGGAATGTGATTGCCTTGTGCATCCTTGTATAACCACAAGAGTGGGAAATGGAGATGGTTAATGTATGTATATAGTTATTCTGTTTGGTGGTTAATGTATGTATATAGTTCTTGTGTTCTGAAATGGTCATCTGACAGGAACATCCTGGACCAGTGCTGTTGCTAGGCAGAAGACTGTGTGGGGGAGAGCACGTATATGGTCTGGGGTCAAGAAGATCCGAGAAGATTCCAGAAGACGAAGGGGGCATGCTCGATGGAGGACACGCCCACTAATGAATATGCATTAATAGAGGGGATATAAGTCCGGAGTGGGGACTGTGGGGTGTGTGTCTTGGTTGAGCAGAGACTCCCGATGCACCCAGTGCTGTTTGCTTGCCTTTATTCTTCTAATAAATTGTTACCTTTAATTGGAATCCTGTTTGAGACTCAATCATTTATCACAGTAGAGATGTGTATTGTAATAAATTGTGAATATTTGTTCATTGTATAAAGTAAGGAAATATTGCTGAAGGGTGAAGTTTCATAATAACAAAGGTTGAGACATGCGGTTAAGCAAACAGACTGTGGTATCACAGGGTTAAGTACAGAGACCCTGTGATCTCATGCTGAGACAAATTTGTAGAGAACATCCTGCTTCGCTGCTTCGCCTCCCCCGCCCAAGAATAAATGGAACCAAGACAGAGGAAGACTGCGACCTTCCTCTTCACGACCACCAGAGAGAAAAGAACGACCCCCTCGCAATAGGACGCGCAGCCACAGAACAATACCCGAACCTATCAGAATATGACACGCCGACCCGGAACTACGAGACTATATAACTGGGACTCTGAAACAAGCAAGTAAATAGTTAAATGTAAAAGAATGCTTAGTTAACTAGACAGTAGAATGAATTGTTGTCTGCATACTGAGATTGGAATAGAATATATACTCAAGGTTATCTGTTGGCTGGGGAGGAGGTTGTCTGAGTCTGTAGGATGTGCTGTTGGGGGGCCAGGAGGCGAAGGATGTGTGGAGATTGGTTGCGGGGGCTTGCCAGACCATCACGTCCTGGGCAGGAAACAGGTGGACAACAAGGACATAAATTAGCTCAGACCGATAAAGAAACTGCAAGCCTGCCAAATCACTACATTCCAGGCCAAAGGTGAAAAGCACATTGCGAGGAAGACCTATGGCCTTCCTCCCAAAGACCGCTGCCCACGTCCTGAAGACCCCTGCCCACAATTCTTGGAAGAATCTGTGCAAGCGTAAAGGACTGATAAGCTAATCAGCATACGAAGCGAGAATAGGCGGGTTTAGGTAATGAATATGTATAGGCGTTAATTGAATATTCATTGTTCTGCTGTATAAACATGAAATAGTTTGTCACTTCGTGCGCGCCGTTGGTGGAGCTGAGACTCCCCGGCCGCCCAGCGCTGTTTTGCTTGTGTCTGCTTACTTAATTACTCAATTAATAAAGCTTTCTCACGTGATTGAAAATCTTGAAATAGTTTGATTCTATGAGAAAGTAACTTATAACAATTTGGTGCCGTGACTCGGATAAAGGCTATTGACTGAAAAACCCTCCAGGGGAGGCGCCCTGCCGAGTTTGGCGGCCCCTGGGAAGGGTGATTTTCACTCGAGCCCTTCACCGACAAACCCTAAATTAGACACAAGCAAATAAAACCGGTAAACCTCTAGTAATCTTTGTGCACGAAGACCGAACGAAGACCCACGGGGTGGGTAAGTATAGGCCGGTGATCCGTTCGGTTGGGGTTGGGTATCCCGGAGCACGACGTATGAGACGTCCAGTAGGACGAAGCGAGTGCGGACCCCTCGGTAGTGCGGTTCCCACATCCCACGAGGGACTGGGCCACGAAAAGGGGGAAGTGTTGTGTGTGCATGTGTGAAGGTGCTCTGGAAGATGGGACAGAAGAAGAGTAAGCCTTCTGGCCCCATGGGTGGGGGAGTTAGTGGTGCGGGCATACCCTCCATTCCCCCGGATAGCCCATTAGGATTGATGATTAAAAATTGGAGCGATTCCCCTTCTAGGCGGGGAAAGAATAAAGTTAAAATTATTCATTATTGTGTTGAAGTTTGGGGCAATAAACCGATAAAAGGAGACAGTGTCTTCTGGCCCCCCTTCGGTTCCTTTGAAGATTGGATGTGTCAGGCCCTTAATATATATGTGAACTCAAAGGAAACCTTTAACTTAGAAGAGAGTGAGTATGCGCATCTCTGGATGAACTCGGATGCGAGGACTCATTTATACCCACTAAAAGAAAAAGGAGGGCGGGAAAAGAAGAGGAGAGACTTAGAAGTCCCAATGTCACCACCACCCTACCTACCTCCTCCTATACCTATGGCCCCCTCTCTAAGTGAGCCCGCCGAGCCTCCATCTTCGGAGGAATCAGATGAAGAACCAAGTCATGATATCCAGGGACCAATGACTAGGAGCCGAACGAGAGCACAAAAATCAAACCCTGGAGGAGGACTATATCCTCTGTGAGAAATCACAATGGGAGGACCCCAGCCAGGGATGGGGTATGTAGCCGTCCCTATCAATTCCGGGGACGTGAGGGATTTTAAGAAAGAAATGGGAAGTTTATTGGAGGACCCGTTAGGAGTGGCAGAGTGAGTAGATCAGTTTTTAGGTCCAAATATTTACACCTGGGAGGAGTTACAGTCTATCCTGGGAATCCTATTCACATCAGAAGAAAGGGGAATGATCAGGCGAGCTGGTATGCAAATCTGGGACCAGCAGCACCAGCAAGGTCCGGCTGCAGATATTAAATGGCCAATGCAGTCGCCAAATTGGAATAATCAAGACCCCGTCCATCGGGGTCACATGCAAGATCTAAGAACGATTATAATTCAGGGAATTAGAGAGTCAGTCCCTAGGGGACAGAACATAAATAAGGCTTTTAATGAACAACAAAGGAAAGATGAAACTCCGACAGAAAGGTTGGAGAGGCTGCAAAAGAGCCTGCAGCTGTATAGTGGTTTAGATCCAGGGACCCCTGTGGGGGAGGCATTACTTAAGACCCAGTTTGTAGCCAAATCCTGGACGGATATTAGGAAAAAGTTAGAGAAAATAGAGGATTGGCAAGACAGGGGTCTGGATGAGCTCCTGAGAGAGGCACAGAAGGTATATGTCAGAAGAGAAGACGAGAAAGAGAGGAAGCAAGTACGGATGATGGTGGCTGCAGTATGGGAAGGACAAAGGGGGAATGAGCAGAGGAGGAAACCTGGAGTGGCGCCTGGGAGATTTAGAAGGGAAGAAAGAAATGATCAAGGACAGAGGAACGTGACCTGTTTTTACTGTAATAAAAAGGGTCACATGAAGAGGGAGTGTCGGCAGAGGAAAGAAGATGAAAAGATGTTTAAAGATGAATAGGGGTGTCAGGGGCTCTATTTGCTGGGGACCCGAGGGAGGAACGAGCCCTTGATAAAATTAAAAGTGGGCCCCCAGCGCGAGGAAATGGAATTCCTCATAGATACAGGGGCCGAAAGATCAACAGTCCAAACACTACCTTTAGGGTGCAAAGCCTCCACAGAGAAGGTACAAGTGATCGGGGCAAAAGGGGAACCATTTGGGGTCCCTGTCATAAAAGAGGTGTTAATTGAATCAGATTCCAAAATAGGTATTGGGCCTCTACTCTTGGTACCCGAGGCTGAGTACAACTTGTTAGGTAGGGATTTAATAATAGAACTAGGAATAAGTTTAGAGGTAGTAGACAAAAGATTAGAAATTAGATTATGCCCTCTGAAAGTGGAGGATGAGGAAAATATAAATCCTGAGGTTTGGTACACTCCAGATAGTGTAGGTAGATTGGATATTAAACCCTTCAAGGTAACTATAAACAACCCGGATGTACCAATTAGAATCAAGCAATATCCCTTGTCTGAGGAGGGTAGACGAGGACTGAAGCCCGAGATTCAGAGATTGCTACAGCAAGGGTTATTGGAACCTTGCATGTCCCTTTTTAACACCCCGATATTACCAGTAAAAAAAATAAGAGTGGTACAATATATATGGACTCTAAGTATGCCTATGGAGTAATACACACCTTCGGGAAAATATGGGAAAAAAGGGGACTCATTAATTCTCAAGGGAAGGGGTTAATACACCAGGAATTAATTATTAAGGTTCTACAGGCTATTAGGGAGCCAAAGGAAATTGCTGTGGTACGTCAGGGGGCACCAACAGGGCCTTACCCCCCCAAATTAGAGGGAATAATCTGGCAGATCAGGAAGCAAAACGAGCAGCCCTAATGAGCCTACACATTGTAAATACGAGGGCAGATTGCCCAGATTGTGGGAAGGGGAAAGACCTAAAGAAGTTCCCATGCTACGATTGCTGGAGTGAATGGGGTGTTGAAGGAATAGAGTGTAACTGCTCTGAGGAGGAGCACCCACCATATAAGAACTGCTACAAGTGTGGACCAATTTATTCCCTGTGGTCAAACGGACCAGTTCCCCTGCTTTGCTTTACGACAATAGAGAAAAACAAGATGACACAAATGGGGATAAAAGAGACCGATAAGGAAAATGGGTGCTGCCGGACGGGCGGGAGGTACTTCCGAAGTCCATAGCTCTGGGGGTGCTACGGAGATTTCATGAACACACGCACTGGGGAACTCAGGCATTGGTAGATCAATTTGCTACAAAATATATGTGTATTGGAGTTTATAATATAGCAAAAAAAAAAATTGTGAATGACTGTATAGCTTGCCGGAGGGTGAATGCTCAACATGTAAGAAAGAGGGTTTTGGGAGGTCGGGAGTTGGCCCACCGACCCTTTGCTAAGATCCAATTGGACTTTACAGAACTCCCCAAGACGGGACGATACAAATATGTGCTTGTGATCGTAGATCACCTTACGCACTTTGTTGAAGCATTCCCTACAGCAAGGGCCACAGCACAAACAGTGGTGAAAATATTACTTGAGAATATAATTCCCAGATATGGAATCATAGAAACAATTGACTCTGATCGAGGTCCCCATTTTGTATCAAAGGTATCCCGAGACACCATGAAAGCCCTAGGAATCAGTTGGGAATATCATACTCCGTGGCATCCTCAAAGCTTGGGAAAGGTAGAACGGATTAATGGTGAAATTAAAAAACAATTAACGAAGCTTATGTTAGAAACCAAAGCCTCTTGGGTAAAATGCTTACCGCTTGCTCTATTAAATATACGCACAAAGCCCAGAACTGATCTGGGGCTCTCGCCGTTCGAAATGCTTTATGGCATGCCTTATGACTTAGAGATACCTCTTGATCACCCAAAATTTGCAAGAAGCTCAACTGAGACCCTACCTAATACAATTAATGAGCCGACGGAAAGAGCTACAAAAAAAAAGGGCCTGGTCGTACAACGCCCCCCCTTAGATATAGCAATACATAGTGTACAGCCCGGTGATAAAGTTTTAATTAAAACATGGAAGGAGGTTTCATTAACACCTCGGTGAGAAGGTCCCTATGTTGTTTTACTCACCACAGAAACGGCTGTCCGGACTGCGGTGAAGGGATGGACACATGCCAGCCGCAGAAAAGGACCCATTCATGAGGAGAAGTGGGAGGCAGCCCCAGGCTCCAAGGATCTGAAGCTGACTCTGAGACGGACTCGATAAGTATTGTGTGCTGGACGTGTACTGTGGGAGGAGGGTAGAAGCCCTATTTGAAATGGGAGTAAATAATTTCTCGCGAGATTCCCCTGAAGAATACTGCTGCTGCCGAGAAGAATTAACACCTCATAGTTCGCTGCAACCGAACTGACGAGCGAGGCAGAGGAGTAAAACGGTGGGGAGTACGGAAGGGGATAAAACACCCTGAGGAATGGGCTTCGACCACCTCTTACAATACACAGGGATCCTTATTACTGTCATGGCGACTTGTGGAATCGCCCACCCCCACCAACCTTACAAATGGAGTCTGATTAGATGGGAGGATCATACAGTCCTCGGGACCGTCACTACAGCCGGAGCCCTCAGTTTCCAAACTACCCTATGTGATATGATAACCACAAATGGCCTATGTCTAAATGTGACAAGCTACTATCTCTGCCCAAGTTCTAACCCAGGGAGACGATACTGCAATTATCCGAGTGAATACTATTGCACATACTGGGGATGTGAAACGATTGCTTCTGATTGGAGTCCCGGGGCCAGACGAGATAAATTCCTACAAACAGGGTATGGGCCCCAGGGTTGTAAACATTTTAGTAGTGGCGGACACAGTATACAGCTGGGACACAGAGGTACCCCTCTGTATTCTGGAAACTGTAGTTTTCTATGTATCAACATAACAAATCCAAATAACCCCGCCTGGTCCTTGGGAAAAATGTGGGGTGTAAGGTATTATGAAAGTGGACCTGACAGGGGAGGGCACATTCTGATAAAGAAAGAAAGGCCCGAGACTTCCCAAGCAATTGGGCCTAACAAGGTGTTATCGGGAGAAAGTTCGAGAGCCCGAACTACAAAGGCACCCAGAATAATCCGGCCCACTGGAATCACGAGGGCACTCTCCCCCAACGAGTCGACAGAATCATCCCTCTCGACAACACCCTCTAATGTTATAAAGGAAAACGGGGCTGTACCCGAAAGTGGCATGTGGAAGGTCATAAATGCCAGTTTTCAGGTACTAAATCAGACTAATCCAAACATAACCAAACATTGCTGGTTGTGTGTGAGTATAAGGCCCCCATACTACGAGGCAATAGGGGATCTGGGAAGCCCTGTATATTCAAACGAAAGCAATCCTTCCCAATGTAACTGGGGACAGGAAATTGGAATAACATTGACCCAAGTGTCAGGGAGAGGCAGATGTGTGGGCACTGTCCCCAAAGAGGAAAGCAATTTATGTAATACTACTGAAAAGGGAGTCCAATCACATGAATGGTTAATTCCAGCTAATAACACCAGATGGGTATGTTCGTCAGTAGGGGTAACGTCATGTTTGTCACTGAAACTTTTTAACACATCTCATGATTTCTGTGTGCAGGTAATAATTATACCAAGGATTTTGTACCATTCTGAGGAATACATGTATACCCAACACACAGTAGCGGATTACCACCTAAAAAGAAGGGAACCGTTTACAGCTATCACCCTAGCCACACTGATTTGAAGAACGAAGTCAGAAATTTTCTTAGTGACGAAGTATTCTTTATTGGCAGCGCTGGATGCACGGGGGATCCTTCCGCCTAACGTGCATACCTGAAGTGACAAACTTCGTATGCTATCTGCACAAGCGCAAAGGACTGATAAGCTAATTAGCATACGAAGCGAGAGTAGGCGGGATTAGGTAATGAATATGTATAGGCGTTACTTGAATATTCATTGTTCTGCTGTATAAATATGAGATAGTTTGTCACTTCAGGTATGCACGTTAGGCGGAAGGATCCCCCGTGCATCCAGCGCTGCCAATAAAGAATACTTCGTCACTAAGAAAATTTCTGACTTCGTTCTTCAAATCAGTGTGGCGACCCAGATGGGACAACCTCTCTGTCGGGCTGCAGGACCCGCTGGGAATAGGACTCCCTAGGGTACCCCCGGGATTTCTCGGAGGGACTCCTTGACTCAACGGATCACTGCAGAGGCAGACAAGGACCCCATTGCTGTAAGTGACAGTATTCTTTATTTTTTTGTTTGTCTGTTTGTTTGTTTGTTTGGTAGACCGGTCATTTGGAACTGCCCATAAGTCGGAAGGAAAATTCGCAGGGTGGTGTATACTTTCGTGGCTAGCACCTTAAGTATACGTTGATTTTGTTTTGGTTTTGTCGGCATTCAGTTGCCATTTGGAACCTCCTATAAGGTTAATTTGTTTTGGTTTTGTCGGCATTCAGTTGCCATTTGGAACCTGGCAAGATTGCCTATAAGGTTCATTTGTTACAGTGTTGCTTATTTCGGTTTCCTGACTTACTGAATGTGGAATTTGACGCTGATTATTGTTATTATGATTTTGGCTATACTCTTGGTGATAATTGTAGGTTCTTGGTGTTGCTGCGGAAAGATACCTGTGTGTTATATTTTGTAAGTGATAAGTGTATTCTGTGAATGTGAACTGGGAAGATGGGAGGAAGACAAAGTGGTGGGATTTTAAAGAAAAGCCCTTTAGGATGTGTATTGAGTCATTGGAAGGATATTGGAGGGTATGCTGGTGGAAGCATGAACAGGAAAACATTGATAAAATATTGTAATCAATGGTGGCCGCTTTATAAACTGGAATATGGAGAAAAGTGGCCTTTTAATGGAACTTTAAACTATAATACTTTGTTACAGCTAATGTTGTTCCTGCGGAGAGAAGGAAAATGGGATGAGGTGATGTACGCTGATACGTTTTTCACTCTGAGGAATCACCCAGAGTGGCAAAAGGAGTGTGGAATTAACCTAGCACCACAAGATCCCTTAATATTGGTAATGGAAAAAGATATGAGGAGGGATGGTGCTGGGAAAATGAGGTGTTGTTCGGCATGTAGTATTGGACAAAGATGTTTAAAATTAAATGAACCAGAGGAAAGAATAGAAGATTATGTTTCACCGTTACCACCTGCAGATGGTGGTGCAGGCGCGGGAACTGAAACTGAAGGAGTAAGAGATGATATAGACACTAAGGAATTTACTCTGATAACTGCTCGCACAAGGAGCAAAGTAGGGCCAATAATCCAAGCTCCTTTGCGGCAAGCCATGGGAACTAACGGGCCTGCCAGAATAAAGGTACCATTTACAACAAATGATTTAGATTCCTGGAAAGAAGCAGTAAAAGGGTACCAAGATGACCCGGAGGCAGTTGCTAAAAGATTTGAGCTAATTGTGAAGAACTTAGATCCAGATTGGAAGGATATAGAAATAATGCTGGTTGTGTTATCCGAGACAGAAAAACAACTAGTAATTAAAACTGCTCGGACACAAGTACAGATTCAAACAGTAACGGGAGCCCTACCAGGCACGGTGGAAGTTCACGTGCCTAGAACGGACCCTAATTGGGACTATAATGATGACAATGATTATCGATTGTTAAAAAGATACCAGGAATGGATAAGAATTGCTTTGGAAAATGCGATACCAAAATCAGGTAATTGGTCAAGACTATATACAATAAAACAGGGATAATCTGAGACATCCATGGAATTTCTTGACCGTTTAAGAACAGCCATGCAGAAGTACAACACCTTAGATCCCTCATCTGAGGAGGGTAAACTACAGCTGGTTTTATTATTCCTAGGACAGTCCGCTGAGGATATAAGCTGGAAACTTCAGAAAATGAAGGAACCAGATATGAGATAAATGAGAAAGGAATTAAAGAGATAATTGATAAATTTCTACAGTATGGATTATTAGTTGAATGTGAATCAGAATACAATACACCCATATTGCCAATCAAAAAGGCAGATGGAAAAAGCTATAGGCTAGTTCAGGATTTGAGGGCTATAAATAAAATCACCAAGGATATACATCCAGTAGTGGCAAACCCTTATGCTTTGCTGACTAAATTAAAGAATAATCAAGTTTGGTTTACCGTACTGGATTTAAAAGACACCTTCTTCTGCCTAGCCTTAGCCACAGTAAGTCAAAACCTATTTGCCTTTGAATGGGAAAACCCCGACTCAGGCAGAAAGACGCAGCTTACATGGACAGTACTACCTCAAGGATTCAAGAATAGCCCCACCATTTTTGGGAACCAATTAGCAAAGGAACTTGAGACTTGGATGCCTCCGGACACTGAAGGGGCTTTGTTACAATATGTAGATGATCTCTTAATAGCTACCAAGACTAAAGAGAGTTGTATTCAATGGACTATAAGTCTCCTTAGTTTTCTGGATTTAAATGGATATCGAGTCTCCCAACAGAAAGCCCAGCTGGTTCAACAACGCGTGACCTACTTGGGATTTGAAATTTCGGGAGGACAACGAGAACTAGGAACTGAACGTAAGGAAGTCATCTGCCGAACTCCAGAACCCCAAACGGTAAAGGAGTTACGAACCTTTTTAGGAATGACATGTTGGTGTCGCCTTTGGATTTATAATTATGGACTTATGGTAAAGCCTCTATATGAATTGATAAAGAATAATCAGTCAAAGTTAGTCTGGACTGGTGAAGCACGAAAAGCTTTTAAACAACTTAAACAAGAAATGATGCAAGCCCCGGCTTTGGGATTACGGGATCTTTCGAAACCCTTTTGGTTGTTCTCTCATGAGAGACAAGGGATAGCTTTGGGAGTACTAGCATAAAGATTGGGTCCCTATAAACGAGCAGTAGCTTACTTCTCTAAACAATTAGATGAAGTAAGTAAAGGATGGCCCGGATGCCTTCGGGCTGTTGCAGCTGTTGTTATCAATATACAGGAGGCTCGGAAGCTTACAATGGGACAGAAAATGACAGTGTTAGGCTCCCATACGGTCTCAGCAGTTTTGGAACAAAAAGGAAACCATTGGCTTTCACCACAGAGATTTTTAAAATATCAAGCCATATTAGTAGAATAAGATGATGTGGAAATTGTGGTCACCAACATTGTAAATCCAGCTTCCTTTCTTAGCGGAGCTCTGGATGAACCAATAACACATGATTGTATAGAAACAATGGAGACTGTGTACTCTAGTTGATCTGATCTTAAGGAAGAACCTTTAGAAGATGCTGACAAATCCTGGTATACTGATGGAAGCAGCTTTGTGAAACAAGGACAACGTAAGGCAGGGTATGCCATTACAACCATTCAACAGGTAATCGAGTCCAAACCGTTACCTCCTGGGACGTCTGCCCAGAAAGCAGAGACAATTGCTCTTACACGAGCACTGGAACAAGCAGCAGGAAGGAAAAAAAATATTTGGACAGATTCTAAATATGCATTCGGCGTGGTGCATGCTCATGGAGCGATTTGGAAAGAACGTGGATTGCTGACCGCTCAGGGAAAACAGATAAAACATGCTGAAGAAATTCTAAAATTGTTAGAGGCAGTAAAACAACCAGAAAAGGTAGCTATTATGCATTGTCGGGGACACCAAAAGGGGAACGCCGATTTTGAAATTGGAAATCGATTGGCAGATCAAGAGGCTAAGCGGGTAGTTGAAATTACTGAAGTGAAGGCATTGTCTTTGATACCAGACGGTAAAGTCCAAACTATATACATGAACCAAAAGCCAAATTATACAAAAGAAGACTTGAAATTAATTGAAGATTTGAAAGGTAAAATGAAACCAGATGGATGGGTTTATTTAAAAGATAACCGAGTAGTAATACCTTCTAATTTGATATGGCCCACAGTCCTCACAGAACACAATAAAACACACTGGGGAGCTGACACATTGCATAAGAGCCTGAGTCAGACATTAGTGGGACGGAATTTATATACAACAATAAAACAAGTAACACAACAATGTAGCATTTGTTTACATAATAACCCCAATGCCAAGAATAGAATAAAATTTGGAATAATTGGTAAGGGAAATCATCCGGGGCAACAGTGGCAAATAGATTTTTCAGAACTCCCTAGAAAAGGGGGGTATCGCTATTTACTAGTTCTGACTGACACGTTTTCAGGATGGCCCGAAGCCTTTCCTTGTCGAACAAACAAAGCAAGAGAAGTGGTTAAAGTCTTATTAAATGAAATAATACCACGCTTTGGGATTCCAGTAGCAATATCTTCTGATAGAGGGTCACATTTTTGTGCGCACGTGGTACAACAGACAAGTAAGATTCTAAAGATAGATTGGCAACTACATACTCCCTATAGACCACAGGCAAGTGGACAAGGAGAAAAAATGAACCATTTAATTAAACAACAAATAGCTAAAATTGGACAAGAAGCTAATTTGTCATGGCCTCAATCCCTCCCTTTAGCATTACTTAGAATTAGAGTTAAACCTAGAGTAAAAGAAAACTTGAGTCCCTTTGAAATCTTATATGGAAGTCCCTATCAATTTCTATTTAGTGGAGAGGATCTAACGCAGCTAGGATCAGAATACTTATATGCTTATATAACTGAACTTCAGAAACAATTAAATAAAGTGCATAAACTTATTCTAGGGACCAGGGCTAGAGGGTTGGATCAACCAATCCACCCCTTTAAGCCTGGGGATTATGTATATATAAAAACTTTTTTAGGACAACCCCTAGAAGAAAAATGGAATGGACCGTATCAAGTGTTGCTGACAACCCATACTGCTATCAAGATTAAAGAACAAGCCGCTTGGATTCACTATTCTCGAGTGAAGAAAGCCCCAGAAGCCCCCTGGAAAGCTACGCCGGGTGATGGTGAACTGAAACTGAAGCTTAGTCGAACAAAATGAGGACATTATGGTCGGGAGTATTTGGTAATGTGATTAGCAGAAATTTAGTTAACGGAACTACTTCATTTTTGTGGCTTATAGTTGTAATTGTGATTCAAGAATTGGAAGGTGCCTCTATGATAATAGAGAATGGTGAGTGGCCTTGGTCTGAAGCCGTAACAACAAAAGATAAGGGCATTAATGGAAAATTAGAAGTTGTGGTTATTTGGCGAACGAATGGTGACTATTTACACACATTATCAAAATGGCAAAAATTAGGGGAAGAATGGACACACCAAAGGACCATAGGAGATGAAATTAAAATAGGATGCCGAATGATTAATGGAACAACCCAAGAAAAAGTAACAGGGATTTTAGTGAAACCAATTTCCAAAAGTGACCAACAGGAAGGCTGTATCCACCCAGGTAAATTAGATTGCTGGTACAATTTTATATTAACACAGACTGTAGTAATTAGCTGTTTTTGGACTAACAATGGACAAAAGCTCAAGATCAAGGAGGGTGAGGGCCTCATATTAAATTTTACAATATATGCTGTATTTCCTACAACAATGAGACCTCCTACAACCTATGCCCAACCCCCAACCAAGCTGAAACCTAAAATTTATTAAACAGGCCCATATGTAATAAGGAACACAGGCCAACAACGATTGTTACTTAATCCAGAATGGTCTCTCAAGCGTGTTGAACTGCTGATACAGATTAACATCTCCACAGTTCAACCAGCCTGCTCTCCTTTCCTAAAGACATCATTTGGAGGCTGGACAGCATGGTCACAAAAGCAGGTGCACTTCAGAGACAAGAAACGAAGAGATTTAACTGGAATGCTAGGAACAGGATTAGGAGTTTTAAATGGAATTGATTTGGAAATATTAATGAATAAGTTGGCCACAGCAACAAGCGATTTGACAAAACTAAAACAGCCCCTACAATCGTCCTTATTGTCATTGGGAACTAGTCAATGGCAAGTGTCAAAGGTGTTACCAAGATGGGAAAAGGCTGAAGACCAAGACCACAAACTGATAATAGACGCACTTAGTATGGTTCAAGATAACATCTCTCTGGCTCTTAGTTGTATACAAGCACAGTTATGGATGCAGGCAACAGCTGCCTTGATTATTAGGGAAGGAAGTGAAGGTATTTTCCCAGCTGAAGTCCGGAAGACTGTTTGGGACAATGCCGATGATTTTGAGAGAAAGTTTCAATCTTGGTGGACTCTGGTAAATTTTACCTATGATCCCATTGTTAATAAGGCTACTGCCTTTGAGCTTACTATACGTAATGCCACGGTTTATGTTATCCACCCCATCATTGCATTAGGATTAAACCACGAGAAGACAGTACTCTATCCATCGGAACACAGAACATGGGCACGAATGGGGAATGGGAAGTGACAGTCTGTAAATCTGGAATCATGTATTACACGAGAACAACAAGGATTTATTTGTGAAAGCGACACAACTGATGCTCAGGATGTATGTCTTGACACCGAGCAAGGTGTCTGCCACTTTGAAATTCATCCAAACACTAGTCAAAAGACTGTGCTTATATATATTGGTCAAGGCTGTGTGTGTTTAAGAACTGCTTGTGCTTTTGTAGAAGTAGATAAGGAAAATATAACTCTCCCTAGCAAGAATCATTCTAACTTTTGTATTTGTAACTTTGTTAGAATCATTGGGTGTGATTTTCTATATTTGGCATCAGTGGTATCCCACCAGTTGATCAAGTCTAACAACACAATGTATCACAAGTTATTACCTACACCTATTGGGATGAACCTCACGTTAGTAAAGCAACTAGTTAAACACCAAGACCTAATCAACATTTTAAAAAACATTCAGGAAAATGGAGAAAAGACTCTAATCACTGTCCATCATGATACAAAGGAAATAAACAGAGTTTTACAGAGAGTAAAACAAGACACAAATCACAACTGGTGGGATGCCCTCTTTGGATGGTCGCCAACTGCAACTGGGATTTTGAACACCTTATCTCACCCCATTATCGTTTTATTGATATTAGTTGGTATAAGTCTAGTATTATATCATCTTTTTTTTAATGCTCGTTTGGAACTGGAAAATGTTACAACGAATGGTCGTATTAGCTTCCTTGACAAAAGTACATGGCAAGGCTTTGAGGGACACATATCATAGAGATTGGGAAGAAAAACATTTGTATTAAGTAAAAGAATTTACTAAGATTTTCCAGAAAAGGGGGGAATGATATTGTATGAACTCACTTTAGGACAGAATAAATCTTGTAGTCAAAATATAATGAGAATAAGACATCCTCATGTATATTGTGTCTGCTAGCATCTTGTTGAAACTTGAGCTGAAACACACCAAAGGGGGGAAAGACAGATAACAGGATGCTGGCTGAGGCTGAAACTTGAGCTGAAACACACCAAATGGGGAAAGACAGATAACAGGTTGTCAGCCGAAACTGGTTCTGCAGTTTGGAAAACAGCTAACCCTGCTGACTCAGCATTTTTAAGCAAAAGGTGAAAAGTGCACTGCGAGGAAGACCTACGGTCTTCCTCCCAAAGATCACTGCCCACGTCCCAAAGACCCCTGCCCACCATTCTTGGAAGGATTGATTTGAAGAACGAAGTCAGAAATTTTCTTAGTGACGAAGTATTCTTTATTGGCAGCGCTGGATGCACGGGGGATCTCTCCACCTAACGTGCATACCTGAAGTGACAAACTATCTCATATTTATACAGCAGAACAATGAATATTCAAGTAACGCCTATACATATTCATTACCTAATCCCGCCTACTCTCGCTTCGTATGCTAATTAGCTTATCAGTCCTTTGCGCTTGTGCAGATTCTTCCAAGAATTGTGGGCAGGGGTCTTCGGTTTCAACAAGTTTCAACAAGTTGCTAGCAGACACAATATACATGAGGATGTCTTATTCTCATTATATTTTGGGATACCCTTTTGTACCAAGGCAAGGACTTTTCAGCTCCTCGCTCTCTCCTGCCAACAGGCAGGCTGGGGGTGCAGCAAGAGCTGGGAGGGGACAGACCCAGGACAGCTGACCCAAACTAGCAAAAGGAGTATTCCATACCATCTGACGTCATGCTAAACAATATATAGGGGTGGCTAGCTGGGATGGGGGAGCCGGCTGCTTGGGATAGACTGGGCATCGGTCAGCGGGTGGTGAGCAATTGCATTGTGCATCACTTGTTTCACACACACTATTATTATTATTATTATTATTATTATCATTATTTCCTATCTTAATAAACTGTCTCTATCTCAACTCTCGTTTCACTTTTCCGTTTCTCTCCCCCATCCCAGAGAGGGAGGGGGGAGGGTGAGCGAACAGCTGTGTGGTGTTTAGCTGCCGGCCAGGTTAAACCACAACAGCGATGAAGTTATGCCCTCAGTAAAAGAGAGTTGTAGTTATATAATATGCAATAAGTGTTCATTGAAGAATGGGGGTAGTGAAGGTTTCCTGCTGAAATAAGGAGCTGTGAAATGCCTGCAAACTGCTTAGCTCTGTCTTTTAAAGGACAGAGGAGGTTAAAGGTTAAAGGACATCAGCAAGACCTAACTCCTCAGATCAGAGGGAACAATTTGGCAGATCAGGAGGCCAAAAGAGCAGCACTAATGAATGTATGGATTATAAAAACAAAGGAAGACTGTCCAAACTGGCGCCCAACGTGGGGCCTACGCCAAAGGGAAGACTGTCCAGACTGTGGGAATGATTATGGGGAATTTCCATGCTATGATTGCTGGAAGGACTTTGGCATGGATGCTGTCCTATACTGTTGCCCAGACAATGAATGGTTATGGGAAGGTGGAAAGAAATATACGCATTGTTACCATCACGGGCCAATTTATACACTGCTTAGTTTCACACTACAGGAAAAGAGCAAAATGATACAAATGGGTATAAAAGAAACAGATGAGGGCAAATGGGTGTTACCCGATGGACGGGAAATGCTTTCAAAACCTGCAGCTCTGAGGGTGTTACAAAGATTTCACGAAAACACCCACTGGGGAACTCAAGCATTGGTGGATCAATTTGCAACAAAGTATATGTGTATAGGGATTTATAATATAGCAAAACAAATTGTGAATGATTGTATAGCTTGTAGAAAGGTAAATGCCCAACATATGAGAGAAAGAGTGCTGGGAGGTCGGAACTTGGCTCAGCGACCTTTTGCCAAAATCCAATTGGACTTTACAGAACTTCCGAAAACAGGGAGGTACAAATAAGCTTTCCTGACAGCGAGGGCTACGGCCCAAACTGTGGTGCCCAGATACGGAATTATAGAAACAATTGACTCTGATCGAGGTCCCCATTTTGTTTCAAAGGTGTCTCGAGAAACTATGAAAGCCTTGGGAACAAACTGGGAATATCACACCCTGTGGCATCCCCAAAGTTCTGGAAAGGTAGAGAGAATGAATGGTGAAATTAAGAAACAATTAACAAAGCTTATGCTGGAAACTAAGTCTTCTTGGGTAAAATGCCTACCTCTTGCGTTGTTAAACTTACGAAATCAGCCCCGAACTGATGTGGGAATCTCTCCTTTTGAAATGTTATATGGTATGCCTTATGATTTGGAACTGCCACTCGACCATCCTCAATTACAGGATGACCAGTTAAGACCTTATTTAATACAACTTATGAATCGACAGAGGGAGCTCCGAGCAAAAGGTCTGGTAGCACAACGTCCTCTGCTAGACATAGCAATTCATAAGATACAACCAGGGGACAAGGTTTTAATTAAGACTTGGAAAGAGACCTCTCTAACACCATGATGGGAAGGTCCCTATGTTGTTTTACTCACCACAGAAATGGCTGTCCGGACTGCGGTGAAGGGATGGACGCATGCCAGCCGCGTAAAGGGACCCATTCATGAGGAGAAGTGGGAGGCAGCCCCAGGCCCCGAGGATCTGAAGCTGACTCTGAGACGGACTCGATAAGTATTGTGTGCTGGACGTGTACTGTGGGAGGAGGGTAGAAGCCCTATTGGAAACAGGTGTAAATAATTTCTCGCAAGGTTCCCCTGAAGAATACTGCTGCTGCCGAGAAGAACTAATACCTCATAGTTCGCTGCAACCGAACTGACGAGCGAGGCAGAGGGGTAAAACGCTGGGGAGTACTAAAGGAGATAAAGCACCCTGAGGAATGGGCTTCGACCACCTCTCACAATACATAGGGGTCCTTATTACTGTCGTGGCGACTTGTGGAATCGCCCACCCCCACCAACCTTACAAATGGAGTCTGATTAGATGGGAGGATCATACAGTCCTCGGGACCGTCACTACAGCCGGCGCCCCCAGTTTCCAAACTACCCTATGTGATATGATAAACACAGATGGCCTATGTCTAAATGTGACAAGCTACTATCTCTGCCCAAGCTCTAACCCAGGGAGAGGTTACTGCAATTATCCGAACGCCTACTATTGCGCCTACTGGGGATGTGAAATAATTGCTTCCGACTGGAGTCCCGGGGCCAGACGAGATAAATTCCTACAAGTAGGGTATGGGCCCCAGGGTTGTAAACATTTTAGTAGTGGCGGACACGGTATACAGCTGGGACACAGAGGTACCCCTCTGTATTCTGGAAACTGTAGTTTCCTGTATATCAACATAACAAATCCAAATGACCCCGCCTGGTCCTTGGGAAAAACATGGGGTGTAAGGTATTACGAAAGCAGAACCGACAGGGGAGGACTTGTGTTAATAGAAAAGGAAGATGCTGAAAGACCCCAAGCAGTAGGATCAAATGAGGTGTTATCAGGAAGTGTCCAGAGAATTCAACCTGTAGAAAATACCACAGTGCCAGCCCTTAGTAATCTTACGAGCCCGGACAAAGTTGAGACTGGTAACTTAGGGGAAAATAATATGTGGGGAATCATGAACGCCAGCTACCAATTGTTAAACAAAACGAACCCAAATGTAACAAAACATTGTTGGTTGTGCTTTAGCATCAGACCCCCATATTATGATGCTATCAGAGACCCTGGAGAACCCACCCGCACAAACGAGAGTAATCCCCTACAATGTAGTTGGGGAAAAGATATAGGGGTAACCCTAACACAAGTAACTGGAGGTGGTAGGTGTGTAGGCACGGTCCCTAGTGGGAAGCGCCATCTATGTAATATCATGGAAAATGGGAAGCAATCAGCCGAGTGGCTAATTCCAGCTAATAATGCCAGATGGGTGTGTTCATCAGTAGGGGTAACGCCTTGCTTGTCGCTGAAACTCTTTAACGCGTCTCTTTATTTTTGTGTACAGGTAATAATTATACCAAGAATCCTATTCCACTCCGAGGATTATATGTATACTCAGCATACCATGGCAAGTTGTCACCTGGAGAGACGGGAGCCATTTACAGCCTTAACTCTGGCCACCTTAATAATTCTGGGAGGAGCTGGAGTGGGGACTGGGGTGGCTTCCTTGGTAAAACAAAATACAAAATCGTAGGGGATTAGATTTGGTATTTTTACAACAGGGCGGGCTGTGTGCAGCCCTGAAAGAGGAATGCTGTGTGTATGCTGATCACACTGGAGTAGTAAGAGATACGATGGCAAAACTCAGGGAAGGGTTGGAAAAAAGGAAACGGGAGAATGAAGCCCAACAGAGCTGGTACAAATCTTGGTTTAATTATTCACCTTGGCTTACTACTTTATTATCAACAATAGCAGGACCTTTATTGTTATTAATAATAGCACTAACTTTTGGACCATGTTTTTTTAATAAACATCGCGATTGTAAGGGGTCGTTTAGAAGCGGCACATTTAATGCTCATACGTGCCAAATATGAGCCAATAAGCACCGAAGAAGAGATTGAAGAAACATTAGTCCTCAGTAGCCAGGCACTGCAAAGATTCAATGAACAAAATAAGTAACCAAAAGAAAAAGGAGGGACTGTAATATACAATAAGTGTTTGTTCATTGAAGAATGGGGGTAGTGAAGGTTTCCTGCTGAAATAAGGAGCTGTGAAATGCCTGCAAACTGCTTAGCTCTGTCTTTTGTTTAAAGACACTGGTGCAAAACTCATGTAACAACTTCCTGATAAGTTGCTAAACCAGTGTAACAACATTCTGCCTTCCTGAACCACAACGCAGAGGAAGACTACGGCCTTCATCTTCACGACCACCAGAGGAACTGAGATAAAAGGGGACTCTGGTGGGGGTGAGGTGCGCGCCGTTGGCGGAGCAGAGACTCCCCGGCCGCCCAGCGCTGTTTTGCTTGCTGATTGCTTACTCAATAAACTCGATACTAAATTTCATAACGCCTCCTATAAATTATTTGGGGGAGAAACTAATAACAGTTATGTCATCAATAAAGTAGTAGCAGTTACTGATCCTGAAAGAACCCTGGTGTCCGTGTGGTCATTATGCCACAGCAGCATGGTAAAGAGAAGGTGAGAGAAGGAACAACAACCTAGTCTTGAAAAGTAAACAGCATTTTTCTTTACAGGCTGCCTCATACTGGCTGATGTTAGACCCATGATAGATTATATCTACCATAGATTCATATGAGCATGAATCCCAGCACCACCACCCTCCAGTGACCCAACTGTGCTAACCCTTGTGTGAAAGCTGGGAATCAAGTCCTTGGGCAATTCTCAAGGTTAGGAGTGCATGAAAAACAAAGGTGCTCTTTCCTTATCAGTATCCCAGGCTCTCTGGTATGGTAGTCAAATATTCCCCATTGGACTTAAATGGCACCTGTGTTCCTGCTTGACTCCCTAAAAGCCTCAAGGCCACAGCTTGAGACATGAGGAGCATGGTCCAACCATAGAGGATAGGCTTAGTTTGTCTTCTACCCTTGGCAACTTCTGGCACTGGCTATGCAAAGGCTCTCCATGTCTGGGACTGCCTGTGCTGCCCGCAGTATTCCAGTATGTGCAAACAAACTTCCAGGAAGACAACACAGCCTGATGGAAAATCGATGCCGACCCTCCAAAACCACTTATCTCTGGGCAACTTTCAGGCACCAGGAGAATGAGGAAGGGTTGTTAACAGGCACTGGTGCTGTGGGAATAAAAATGTTGTTTTTGCACAGTTACATTGTTTAGAGGGAAGGACTGATATATGCTCGCAGTGATAAGAAAGCTTAACAGACAACCTTGTAAAATGCAGACAACTGGACGCCTTAGAGCAATTAGGTGAAAATCACGGTGTCAAGTCAGATAAGTGAAGAAACATTACCACTTCTAACAGTATACAAGTCAAAAGAAATTTGAAATTTAACAGGCCGGCAATTGAAGGTCATGTATTGTCTGTGAAGGATCGGATAGGTTGTGAACCTGGATTACCCAGTCAATGGGGAAACAGGGGAGGGTCCCAGTCATCGAGAAAGAAAGTATATAAACTGTACTATGTGACTAGCAGATGCGCTCCTGCTTGTGGGATTGCAATCGTGAATAAATTACTACTTCACTGAGATCCTCGCCTGAGCTTATTGGCTACAGTAACCAATCAGAGTTATTGGCTACAGAGTGTTTCTCACAGTGCCAAATACAGAGAAAATGGGACACACAAGAACAAATGAAGGAATGGAAGACTGTGATTCCCAGATACCAGTTATTTTGTGACTGCTGAGTTTACTGTTTGATGATCAGTAAAAAGCTAATACGGCAGAGATGCAAGGTGAATGACATAGATGTGGAGATTGGGAAACCAGAATGAAACAAGGCTGTTCTCCAGCTATTTCAGAGAAATTTCTAACTTACTGCAGTAAAAGGGCAGTATAATAGCAGAGCTCCAACAATGCTCTGAAAGTGGCATTTGCAAGTATATGAAATGAGTTGTTCAGTTTTCATTTCACTTGGCTGTTATACTTTTTATCATTGTACCTAGTGAAATATTTACACCCATGTGGTTTGTCATCCCCTTCCCATGAAGCGATCGGTTATGGATGAGTCAGCATACTGTAAATACAGATGTGATGGCTTGCAGAGCCAACAGGCAAGCAATTCCTGCAAGGGTAGTAGAGATGGGGGTGAGACAGCTTCATCCAAATCTGAGTTTCTGCTGGCTTTTCACTAATTTTCCAGACAGATGCTTCCTGTGCATGACAGAACATAGGAGGCTGGGAGGGTATGAAGCAGCCAGTATGTGCCTTTAACATCAAAAAGTATGCTCAATTAGGAGTTTGAAGGTCATGTCTGATCATTAGTAGGGCTGTTGTGTTGGGTAATCTACCTGGCTCCACACTCGAGTGGAGTAAACTTTTGTTTCAGTGGAGAGCTCAGAGAGCACAGGCAGCTATGCTTTCAGCCTGATGCACTGGGGATTGTGGCTGTACCACTTCTTCCTAAGCCAATCCTGGACATTGTGTTGGAGGAGGAAAGTGTGGAGTGACACACACGTCTGTGTGTGTGTGTACGTGGAGAGGGGTCCAGGATCCTTTCAATACCCATATACACCTCTGAATAGCAGGAGGTGCAATGTATAATTGTTACCTGTTCAACTGGCTGGATGTGTCTGGTTCCTTTGTGACAAGGGAAGATAGTAATGAAGCATGTGAATCAGAATGAACTTACATGAATGTGTCTACGTAAAACATCAGAGCTGAATAAATCATTACAATCACACCTCTGGATTCAGTATTTAACAAAATAATAACCAGTTTTAATTACAATTTCCCATTTTTTGTTTTTAAATTGAATTCTGATCAGTTTTTTGGTACACATTGCTATGTGTGGCATTGGTTTTGTCTACACTCTTTCCTAACCAGAAACGTTAAAAAATAGCATACATTTTGGTCTCCTGCAGAACTTCTTTTGCAGTATCAGGCAAAGCAGACAACCCAGGAATTTGGTGAGCATCAGATCGTGCTATGCTGAAGATGTGTCTGGAGAGTCTGAATCCCCAAATCCATGCTTCCCATTTGTCTCAAGATGCTGACTCTAGATATGTTCAGTTTGGGTTGAGAGTGATTGTCTCTCACTGCCACGGTGCTTTACTGTGGGTATCCTTCTCATCTGAGGCAGCCTGATCAGCACAAATGCTGTTTGGTGGCAGATAAGGCTGATTTGCTTCCTTAGCAGTGTGGGTTGGAAGCAGGCAGGCACTGCCTGCTCCTGTCTTTTGGCCTAGAGCTGCTAGCTGAACCTCACTACCTCAGCTGTTTGTGAACCTGCCTAGGTGGGAGGAGACGGGGCTTCCTGCCATGGGGACTGTGCGGTGTGGTTCCATGGGATTTGATGCAGTAGGGAGACAAAAAGAAATTAATCCAGTGTGACAGAGTTGTATTTTTCCATCTTCAAGATCTACAAAATGAGATTTTGGGATGTATTTGTTTCTCTGTCCCCCGCTGTCAGTCAAGACCATTTCAGAGGCTGAGGACTGCAGCAATTCCCTGATGAATTCCTCCTTCTCAAGACAGCTGAGAATTTGAATTACACAGTAAATAAAATTAATCTGTCCGTTCACATCCCGCTGAATGGTCAACAAAGTCATGAACAAACGGAGGGAGAACAAACAAAATGCTGACTTCAACTTTCACTTGGAGACCAAGTCCTGTACCCAGCTCAGAGCATCATTCAGCCCCAGGACATCGGCATGCATCTACTTAACACTGAAACTGTCCCAAACTTTCACCTCTGACAGAGAGTGTTTGGCAGCTGGGAACGTGTCTCTCCTTGGAGAGATTTCAGGGTGCACTTCAGCAGGGGCTTTGCCTGCACACTGAGGAGTGCTGTATAGAAAGGGAGGCAGATGAATGGTGTGTGCTGTGGCTATGCCGGTGCCGACAAGGGCTGTGCTCCCTAGGGTGATTTGGAGCACGTGTGTGAGTGGTGGTTTTACTCAGGTGGGAAGCCGTGTTCCATCATGGCTACTCTCTCACTCCCCCTCCTCAAAGGGAAAAGGGGAGAAAATACGACACAAAAAAAAGACTCTTCACATAAGTAGGGGTCAAATAGCTAAGTCATCCATCTCCCAACTTGGGAAAGTTGTGCATGACAGTATTTTTACCCAAAGCACCTCATTTTTGCTGACCCAGCCAAACTTGTGGAGATTAGCAAGCTGTCTAATTGTGAGAACTCTCAACAAGAGTGGGCATACAAATCTGTCCTCCAAGGTCCCTCCTGGACCAGGTTTTAAGCACCCATGTAGCTGCATTTTCTTCTGTTTTGCTGCTCTGGCTGCTGCTCTGTCCCTTTGGCATGACTGAGAGCTGGCACAAACCCTGCCAGGCAGTGGTTTTAAGCTCCCCTGAAGGCCTGACCAGAGACAGAAGTGGTATGCAGTACAGTACAGACACGATGTTTGCGTCTCTTTTCTGAGGATGCAGCTCTTAACTTCTAACACAGGAGCTCCTACAACAAGCAGTCAGTGCACTGCCTGCACAGAAATGCAGGGCTAATGTGAGAACCAAAGTTGTGTTTTTGCAATAGAAGATGTTTTTGCAGTGGAAAATTCCACTAACCTTGTATATTCAAAAGCGATTGTGTGGCATAGCAGTGTGGAGTATGTTAAGCAGATAAGGGGAAGGTCCCACTGTCCCAAAATAAGGAGGATAGCTAAGAAAAACAGGATGAGCAGTACAAAATCAGTAAAAACAAAAATCATGGGGCCTCTAGTCACGTGAGAAGAAGGAAAAAAAGGAAAAGGAGAAATTAACGGTTGGTCAAATCAAATTGTACATATATGGTATAGAAGTGCATCGAGTAGGTTGTGAACCTGTAGTACTCAGCCAATGAGGAAATGAGAGAAATCAGGTGTTGGGTAATAGGGAATATAAGGTTATGATAAACTTTTACTGTGCGCTCCTGCTTGCAGGATGCCTGCCATTGCAATAGCTTCACAGAAGGTCCTGTCTGAAGAAAATTATTGAGATTTTTCTCACACTGACTCCTGGGGAATGCTCTTCTGAAGTGCTGGCTCCACAAGTTAGAGAGGTTTCTGTGTGGCCAGGCTGATGTTACTATTTGCCTTTCCCTTCAGAAAACACACACTAAACTAAATTCCATTCTTTTCCTTAGCACAGAGGACAGGTAAATGGCTGCTCCAGTCCTGACCAAAGCTAGAATCCACTCACACCACAAGCGTCTCCAAAATTGACTTTATGTTGCAACAGCATGCCCCTGTACACTAGACGCATTGTCCCAGCCCCAAAGCTCATTTATCTGACCTTCACATGATTATAGGAAAGAATGACTTCTCTGTTTATATCCATTATTGGGCTCTGACATGAAGGAGAGCTGGGTATCCAGTGCAACTAGCTATCTAGCAAAGGAAGCCTTATAGCTGTAAACTTTAGGGAAATAATTTACTGTTTTGAACACAGCCCATTTTACCTCTTCATTGAAGAGATGCAAGACACGGACTCCTGATGGCTCTTGAACAGCAGGCCTTTATTGCTCTTTTTCACTACTACATATACTTTCCCCATAGCCCCATGTACTATCCACGCGCCCGAATCTGTCATACAATTGGTTAGAGACCCTCAGAGATGCACCTCGAGCCAGCCAGCAATTGGCCACCACCCAAAGCTCATCCTTAGCACTGTAGCCAATTTTCTTTATCTCAACCTTGCTCAAGTTTTTGTTTTTTTGCCGCTTGATTCCTCATTATCTCTAATTCAGGGACGTGTGAAACAGCGCGAAGCTACCTGCAAATTATTTTCCCACACTTCATGGCACGGTATAATCATGAATCACCTTTATGAAGCAGTAAGCTATATTTTACTGATGGGAGAAACTATTCAACTGCTTTACCTTCAAGCCATGTAAAGCATCTGTGGCAGCAGATGCATGTATGTAATGTATGAACAGCATCAGTCTTATTTAAAAGTATTTTTTTCTTCTTGCATGTTTATCTTCAGAAAGATATTTTTTTGGTATTTTCAACTATTTTTCAAATAGTTTTCCTACCAGCCAAAAGAACGAAGTTAGATATCTGGGTAAGTGCTCGCAACCTGACAAGCCCAGCTAAAAAGTTTCAGTTTATAAAGTGAACTCTAAAAAATATAATCCATAAATTTGAGTTACTCTCTCCCTTTACATATTTTTAAGGGACTAATCAGATGAATACAGGTTTAAGACAAAGTCATTTGCTTGTCCTGAATCTGTTGCACAGTATATTAGATAAAAAAATAATAATAAAGTAGTCTATTAAATGCAATTTAATTCTCATTGGTAATAGCTGTCTTCATTTAAAGCATCACTTATGCTAAAGGCACAGCAATAATCTAACAGAGAAACAGAGTCAATCTTAGTACCCACATCACATTTGTTATGGTCCTGAAGTTCTGTGAAGAAGCATTAAGGTCACTGATGCATGCAGTAAGTGTGGTGTGTATTTAGGAGAGTAACAGACAGTACAAATTTGCTTAGCTGAATACTCATGGTCTTCAGTTACAGAGATTATTGTACAGTGCATATTTGTATAAAAAACACTTGAACAGAGCCTGACATAAGTAGGCTTGAACTGCATACAAGCATAATCAAGTTTCCGTGCTTGTGTGAGTCTAAAATACACACTAAATGATTGGTCTATGTTAGGGAGCGTGTGTTTTATAGCTTATATAAACTACAGATTGAATTTATTTTTAATATGTTGTAATTGGGAAAGCTTTCACTGGCTGGCAGATACCACGGGTTGGAATGATTTGTTGGGTTCCCATCCAGAAACCAAAACAAATAAGGACAGAAATGCTAATGCCCCAGGCAGCATGTGGGCTTGGAAGGGACTCTCAGCTCACTGACTCCAGCATTGTGCTTGGAAAACCTTTGGATTTTTCCTGTTCCCAGGACTGGACTGCAGTTTACAGTTCCAATCGTGTTTCTGGCCTTGATTTAGCAGCAAAATGTCAAATATTTGATCCACTCTGTTTTATCATTTGCTGCACTGGGTTTCTGCAACCCTAGGTATTTCAAACAAAACTATATATTTTCTACCTAACAACATTAAAAAGAATAAGGCAAGGGGGCTGGTTAACACACTGAATGGATGGGTACTCCTCACTCCATCATGCTTTGACAAATGCCTGCTCTGCAGTATGGTACCTACTGTTTTCTTCCCTGGGAAAGGGAGAGTGTTACTAACTTAGCACGCCACCCTACATATATTCTCCTTGCTAGATGAGGACTTTCAGGCATTTTTTCACTAGATGAATTTCCTGTTTACTGTGAATCGTTGTAGGAGAACAGGATACGTACAACCTGGGGTGCCTCTTCCTGCTATTCAGCTTGTCAGCCCAAGTCTTGGCTGTTTGGAACAGCAGCAGCTCTGCTGGAGAGCCCCCCTGCACAGCAAACCCGCTCCCTTAGCTGGTTTATTGACCTGATCTCTCCCTTAGTGAGTCTGGAAATTTGACAAAGGGCCTTAGAGCTCAATTATTTATTTAATAAGTTTATGATTAACCAATCTGCTGATTAAGCTTTTGTTGATTAGGTTGGCAGGAGTTCTATTTCAGAGGGATGCTGGCCTCTAATTTAATATGCTACCTCTTGGAGCAGGGTGGGGATGTCTGTGCGAGCCCTGTGTGCAGCATACTGCCATGCTTCTTCTGTGGCAGGAGTACCTGCAAAAGCTGGATGGCATCTGAGGTTGCTCCTTGGGGCATGGTGGCCCACGGGGACAGCTCAGCACAGCAGCCTGGTCCTTGTACTGGGTGCAACTAAAAGGCTCCCACTCCTCTCTTTTGACGTCTCACCGGGCGGCGTGGAGAGAAGCAGGCACAGTTTATCTAGGGCAGCCACCGACCTCACAAGTGCAGTTTCAAAAAGCCTAGCCTGGCATTTTGATATCCACATTGCTTTCCTCCAGATTTGGGTGGCTGGTCCAGCCCAAGGGATGAGCAGGAGCTGCTTTCCTCTTCCTCCTTACAGAGGGCTCAGAGAAAGCTCATGGCTTCTTCCCTGGGTTTATGTCCTCTGCTGAGTGCTCTGAAGGATGGGGCCAGCCAGTGCTGTGATCCCTCACACCCTTGTAGGGTGCCCCAACAGAGGGGTCAGCAGGCTGCCACCCTCCTCTTCCAGCCCTGATCCTACTTTGGCAGAGAAATCGGAGCTGGGCTTGGTGATTAGTTCCAAACTATTACAAATGATTAACCTTTTTCCCATCCTCAAGGCATCTCTTGCCTTTCATTTATCAGGAATGGCTATAATGCGGCAGCATTAGTTAATAGAGGATGATGGAGGGGATGGCAGGCTGCTGTTGTCAACTATTTTACACTGCTTAGTGTCCTCCTTTCAGGATGGGGAGGAGGGCTGAGGGTTTGGAAGCTGCCTCAAAAGACAGGGGGAAACAGGACTGGGCAGAGAAAACACATCCCTGCTGAAACCCCTGAGAAAAGGGCTTGAAAGACAAGCTGAAAGCTGCCTTCTGGGCCAAAGACTGCTGGCTGCAGCTGCTTTGAGTGCTGCAGGAGGGGAAGCAGGGCTGGAGGATTAGAGATGTCTTCCCAAAACACAGAGCCTGGCAATCAGGTGCGTGTACTTCTGAGCTGAGGCCTTTGTCTAAGGAACAGCAGTTCTGGCTGCAGGCAGAGTTCAAAGGGGCTCACGCTGGAGATAACAGCAACGTACAAGTAGAGATGAGGACAGTTCTTAATATAAAACCCTGATGTCAAGCCCATCCAAAGCTGCGGTATAGCAGTGCCATCCCGATGTCACTCTGCTGGCCACCCCGGTGCAGCTGTCATCCACAGCCACAGAGGTCAGGTGCTAAAACACTGCTGGCCTGAGTGAGGCTTCACACTGCTTTCTGGGGCTGTAAAAAGGAGTCTAGGTGAAGGGGGGGCAGGTATTAACTAGACTCTGAGTGTCAGACCCTGTGTTTCAGAGCTCTGCGTGTTCCCAATCCTCTTGCAAAGAGTCAGACTTTTCTGTCTTGCCACACCAAAAGGCCTGATGTGATCCCATTGACTGGCAAGCGCATCCACCTCCCCCTAACAGCCAGCAAGGGAGGTTTTTGCCTCTGCCCCCCAGCTGCCTGCTCTCCCCACCGCAGCACTAAATTAGATCTTTACCCAGGCTGCAGCTGCGGAGCCCCTGCCACTGACCGGCTCTCCTCAGTGACCCAGTGAGGCAGAAACGGTGGCAGGCTGACACTTCTACCTCCCTCCCTGATGGGCAGCTGTATTCACCGAAGGGAGGAAAAATACCAGCTTGGATTTGCTTATCAAAAGACCATTAGCTAAGGATTTTCTACAGCATTTCTAAACAAAGGAGAGGAGACAAGCAAAAGCAATATGGGAATTATTGTAATTTCTGCACTCATTGCATGCGTGGGTCAGGTTTGTGCTGGGCCATGGTGTGTGTATATTCAGCTTCACTTGGCAAATACATTCTTGAGCTAAAATCTCCTACTGCATATAAGCATGAGGTTATTGCTGTATAGTTACAGGTTTGGCTGCCTGACCGGAGTTGGAGCTGGGATAAAAGGAACAGAAGAGTTTTAAGAGTAGAAGAAAGGAGAGAAACAGGCTGAGGGTCTCAGCAAGCGAGATTTTAGTGCAGTAGCACTATGGGACTAGAGAGTGTGTATATAAGACATAGTTCCATGCCTGAGGAAATTAAGACAGAAAACAGAATGTGCATAAGCAGTACAGGCAGCTAAAATTGTAGGTGTTTCAGTGATGTACAGCTCCTCTTGGTTCCAACTTCAGTTTGAATTATCTTTTAATAATTAAGATTTACAACAGGCTTTAACTTCTACCCACAGATTCTTAAACACAGCAAAAGTGGGTTGAAGCTAATGATGAAAAAGTAGAGCGAGGAGGGTCAGCTTTTTTTTTCCTGACAAAAACACTGAACTCCACCAGTCGGTGTTAATTTCAGTCCTTTCAAAGGACTTTATAAAAATGACCTTCAGCCAGGTGGTGCTGCTGGATGGACAGGAAGGGGTGAAGGGGAAGGAAGGGGATTCGGCAGTGGGATGTGCAAGGAACAAAGCTACAGACTGCAATCTAGAGCAGAAGATGTGAGGAGCTGTCGTAAGGCATAGTGGTATTTCAGAAAGCCTTTGCAAAAACACAAGGCTGTTCTGTTTTTCTTTTTGGTATGCGATTTTTAAAGAAACTAATCTGCCTGTTCATAATCTGTTTTGAATCAAGAACACAGATTTTCATTGCAAACCAACTGTGTGCAGGGTAATCAGCAATTGTCTTATGTCTCATTATTTCCCTTTATGGAAGATTCAGCAGCTCAAAGTCACATTGCATGTCAAATTACCCCAGGGACAGAAAGTAGGGGTGATGGGAGATGAGACTGGCTGTCCTGGAGACAACTTCAGTGTGAAACTCTCTGAATGCACAAACTGGAGCAGAGAAACGAACCAGTTCCCCCAAGGCAAAAAGTTCAAGCGGATGCAGGGAGGATGAAGCAGCCATGGTGTACACACACACACACACCCACAACCTGTTCAATAACTCTCAAGCCTATAATATCTTTCTCACACACAAGATGCTGGAAAGAGCCTGGCTTTTGCCAAGACCCAAACAGAAATAGCTGTAATGCTCAGATTTCCTGATAGTCTCTCCACCCCACTGATTCTGGCATGCCCAGTGCTCAAGGAGGATGGGGAAAAGCTGTGAGTAGAGGGAAAGGGTGGCAGAAAACACTCTGCTTTCAACAAGCCTTTGTGGCTGCTAATAGCTGCACTTGCAAGGTGATCGGAAGAGCAACACCGCGCTTCAGGGAATAAAAAGCCTTTAACTTCTCTCTGGTGAGCACCAGCAGAGATGTGGAGGACACCCTTGGATTGACAGCTTTGTCTTTTCCAGGGATAGCACTTAAGCAAAAATTTGGGGGCACTGGGATGTGCCAATCTGTCTTCAAGAGGTTCTCTCCCTGAGCAGTGTGTGAATTTTCTGATCACCAACACATAAACCAGCAAATCCAGCTGCGCGGGGAGATGCGCCCTGACTTGGAGCACGTAAGGACAAAAACTGAGAACCAGAAAAACAACTAAAACTGGCATTTTTGCATCCTCTGTGTCTGTTCCCCAGGCGCCTTAAGTCACATTGGCTCAGGCCAATGACAGGAACAAGGTTTCCTCCTACCAGCTCTACAGGGGCCAGTAACATGTAAGGGAGAGCAAGCAGCATCTCCTTTCCTGAGCACGCTGATGAAGCTGTCCGAGCAGCTCTGACAGCATCACCTCTGCAGCAACCTCGGGTGGGAAAGGCACAGAGAGCCTTCACTCTTCCACATCCCTCTGGAGAGGATGGAATCAAAAACAGGGGGCAGAAAGGCTTTTCTTCTGTAAATTAAATTAATTCGATGGTTAAAGCTGGTGAACTGGAATAAATAGGAACCCAGCAAAGTACCTCTATTGTTTCTGTGCTGGTGCGAGTGCTTTGTGGCAGAGTGGGTGCTGCTGCTCTGGGCTGGTTCTCTCTGTGGCAGGGCAGCAGCTTCAGATTTATTGTTTGGAAGCCAATAATGAAATTTTGCTCTATGAGAGTAATTTCGGAAACACAGACAGGAAAACTTGGAGGTTAAAATCTATCCCATTTGGTGCTCTGCAATGGCCTCAGTGGCTGTATAGTTTTCTTACTTTACTTCAAGAGTTAAATGCACCCTGCTTACTTTGGTTCACCTTGTGGAAAATCCTACTTAGGATTCACTGCTGGCTCCATAATCTGGTCGTCTGCATAGATCTCAGGACAGTCAACAGATGTCTAGTGATGACAGTGCAAGGTGCTGGGGACCTGGCAAGGCATCATCCTGAGAGAGCTTGCGTTTTCCAGTTACATCTGACAGCCTCCAAGTGAAGTCAACAATTACAACTAGGGTCAGCCAGCTAAAATGATCCCCCTAACTTTCTGGCTCAGAGCAGACTTTGGTACCTAAAAATGTCTCACAACATTGTGGGGCCAAAGGAAGAAGGTACAAGTCAGCACCTGGGCAGATGCCTCCCAAGCTCTGAGTACCAAAGCCACCAGCCTGGGGTGACTTCAGCACTGCTGAATAGGCAGAGGGATATGTGTTTATCAAGCCCTAGAGGTTTTCAAGGACTGCCCCAAATAAAAGGTTTTACAATGGTGGCCATGTACAAGTCCTGATATCAATACTTATCCTTTTCTTTTCTTCCACCTAACACACTGCTGTCTCCTCCACAGGTCACAGCCCAGAGTACTCAGACTTTTAGTAGCTCTGTTAACCACTGCTAAAGGCCCTCTTGAGTGCTAACTACATGATGAGTACAGTACTGAAGAAGCAAAATTAAATAATTTGTTGAAGTGAAGGACCACAAGAAACATACTCAAGAGTCTTCAATTTTAGGTCTTCAATATTCTTTTCTCAGTTTTTCACAATTCTGTGATTCTGCCTCTGGATAATAGAGCTGGTCTATGAGGTCTGGCAAGTTGCTTTTGTTGTTGTTGTTTTACCGTGTTAGAAAACTTTTAGCATTATTCTGTAACCTTTTTAGATATCACAATCAGCTTTTCATAAGCATCTCTTTGTTCCAAAGACTCCGAGATCATGAAAGAGAATTTCTTTCTTCTGTGCTGTAAGCAATACATCACAGTTTGCTCCAGACCAGCATTCATTTTTTCCCAAGAGAATCTCTGCACCTCTAACAATGTTGAACACCTGCCCACTGCCTCCACTCCTGCCCTGAATTCCTCTAAGAAGATCAAAAGAGTGTTTTTTTAAGTCATCAAAATAACAGACCTCATTCTTCAGAATGAATTTTAACTTCTGCTTAAAAAATGTTCCTCCCATTCTGCAGAAAAAAATACATGGGATATAAATGGGAAAGAACACAATTGGAGGATTCATCCACTTTTTTTTCTTTTATTTTCTTTCTCTTAATCATTTGTGGCAAGCAACATGTAGGGATCTACATGTGATGGGGCTCTGGGTCATGATCTTTTCTTGCAAAGTCCCCTTAAAAACCCAAATTACAGTGGAAAAAAATCCTTCTGCCAAGTTGAAACTGAACTGCCTTTCCCAATGGCTGCTGGAGACATCAGCAATGCTAAGAAGAGCCCAAACTGGTCTAAGAAGTGGAGCTGTTGTACAGCTGCATTAGCAGGTGCTTGTTTGTCTTCTGTGCTGCACCTCACATGAAAACTTGCACAACCATCTTGAATTTGTTTCTGCTTTGTAATATTCCATTGCTACCCTTTGTGAATACCCTTGTTCTGCTAGGACACAGTGAGTACAAGAAATCAGGCTGCTTGCTGGTATTAAAAGATCACTCGACATTGAGAAACATGGATAAAATGCCAGTCAGGAGACACATCTGTAAAAGAACAAATTACCCTGTCTGTGCACTGGAGTCAGACAGAGGTAAAAGCAAAGGAGAAAAATAATTTTAATATATTCTTAAATGTAATCACTGTACAACTGGGGAGGTTTGCTGGATTAAAGAGAAAGAATAGAGCAATAAAAAAGAAAGAAAAACATTTGTAACAGAGTGAAAATGAAGCAGCAATTGGGTTTCTCTTGGTTATCAGTGGACCTCATGTTTATGAATGAGGACTGCTCTGTGCCAGTGCACTCAAGTTACCTAAATCAATCTCTGCAAATCCTGCTGGGTTTGTGTTGGAATCCCTAGAGAATAACTAGATAGGACTTAGAAAGGATATGACATCTGAAAAAAATAACTGGAGGTCAAACCAGGAATGGGATCATAGGAAGGTTGGAAAGCACCTCAGAAGGTTTCTAGCCCAGTGCCTTGCTCAAAACAGGATCACCAACTGGATCAGACTGGGCTGCTCAGAGCTTTATTCGTTCAGGTTTTGAAAACCTCTAAGGATGAAGGTGACACGTCCTCCCTGGGAAAAGATTTTCTGTGCTTGACTCTTCTTGTGGTGTAAAAGGTTTTCCTTAATTGCAAATAAGGTGTGTAAAGAAACAGGCTGGGAACGAAGTACCCATCAGATGTTGCAGGCAATTGATTGCCAACTTGGCTATGTTGGTATCGCTCCTCACTGCCACAAAGGAAGTTTCTTACAATGTCTTTCCACTCCTCTTACAACTCTCCAGATTATCTTGTCATCCTCCATCTGATGGTCATAACCAGGTAAATGCAGACAGTTTTTCCCCCTTTATTCCTTCCCTTTCCTCTTTCTCTGCCCTACCCTGAGGCAGAGGGTACAGCCATAATGTGTCCATAATGCCACTTTCTAGGAAGGTGGAAACTCATGCAGTGCTATGACAGTTTTACTGCAGACACAAAGAAGAACATTGTCAGCAAAGGACAGAAGATCACCTCCTTGTGTAGCTGATCATCCCCTTTCAATGAAGGGTAGCAAAACACTTTATAAAGCCAAATCCAAAGACTATCCTGTACCTTAGCTCTTCTGCACACAGGCAGAAGTGAGTCAGCTATGTGAGGCATTAAGAACATAGCATCTGCCTGCACTGAAATATCTACGTCAAGGTTTTGTTTCTACATTTTGCAATTGCTTTACGTCATCCTGCCCCAAAGATCAGAAGCTGAGTAACGCCACATTTCAGCCTGGCAGTTAAAGCATTCAGGCAGAGAAAGAACTTGAATCTTCCATGTTCTGACTGAAAGTCTCTATTAGCTAAACAAGGCAAAGTTGTTTTGTGTCTTGAGCCTCCCAATTTTTTCTAGCCAGAAACACCTTGCAAATTAGACCCAGATTTGTGAATATTTTCAGAATGAGCAAGTACATATTCTTTCAGTGAATGTACAAAAATAAAGTGCTGGGGTTTATTGAAGACTTTAAGCCCAATATACCTGTTTTTTCTTTAAAATTTTTAAACAAAACCTGAAAATCTTCATTTTAAAGAGCGGCCTCTGTTCTGGACTCAAACTACCCATGCCTGACAGCATCACTTTAAATATTAAATATGCTAGCCCTGCTCAGGATCTATTTTTAACACTGTGTCATTTAATATGTCAAATACTGCTTGTCAGATCAACTTATAACGTACAATTGTCTCAATTGTAATCTTCACCTCTTCTCCCAAATTGCTAGTCTTACAACTAGTATTTTAAATAAATCAAAGCAAATCTTTCTTTTTTTGAAAACCTGCTCTTATTTTGGGCCCGGTAGTGGAGTCAGACTGAGAGGGGCTGTTTTCTGGCACGATGTTTCCTGGGAGCTCCATTGCAGTGAAGGAACTGCCAGCAGCCCGCAGCTCTGAAACAACAAACTCTCTTCTCATAGCCAGCTCATGGTTTACTCATGGCAGAAAGCACTTTTAAGCTCCTGAACTTCAGCCTGCTGAGCTAGATGGGAGAGTGCATTGTTCCTCCAAGAGACATCAACACCTGCTGACTTGATTGTACCATTTCATAGCAGGGAGCAAAAAAGTGGGTATGTGTGTAGGTTGTTTGGAAAAAGAAGGGATTGTCTTGCATTTAGAGCAAAAGGTAGGAAAAATCAGTTACAATAAACTCAACATGATGACATTGGGTTTACAATAGAATTGCCTTAACACCCTGTAGAAGATTTATTTTATTGTGCTATAAAAAAGTGTTACTTTAAAGATGGAATTGAAACAGTTCCCCGTCCACAGAGGCTTAGGCTGAATCAATTCAAACTCTTCTCAGGGTAAGAACTGAGGGAAGAAAAGGGCACAGAGTTAAGTACCAGAGCAGAGGACAGAGATAAAAAGATTTGGGCAGAGTCTACAGGCAAGAGGGACACGGAGCGGAAGGCAGGAGCTGGGGAGAGGCAGTGGCTGAACTGTGCAGTCATGAAACGTGAGGATGAACTGTTTCATTGAGAGAGAAAGCAGGACGAAGCCTGGGAAAGGAGCAGTTTGCAAAGCAGAGGGGAGAGAACAGGAGTCCACCACTAATACTGGCCAAGGCTGGAGGCAGGGAGGAGCAGATTACAGGGATTATAAAGGAGAAGTTGGAGATGACACTGAGCAAATGAATCCAGCAAGCTGGATCTACTTGGCAAGAATGTGTTTGCTATCCTTCCTTTATCCTCTTATTCAGACCTGGAGAAAGGAACAAAAACATTGTCTGTGGGACATGCTTTTTCTACAGGTTAATTTAGAAAAATGGTTTGGGGAATACTCATATGTATTAAAAAATGATGAACAAATTCTGTTTCTCCTTCTGGAAGAGGTTTCACAAAGGAGACTATGAGTGCTTTGCACAGTACCCGACTGTGATGCCTTGTTTCCATTAATGATGCAATAAATGCCTATCCTCAGCACAAGCTTTTTAGCCATGATTCAGTCAGTAATTAAAGCTCTTTAAATGATAGCTGTGTTTAACAACTGGCGAAATGGGATCAGACTATCCAATTACTGCTGTGACTTTACAACTTTTTAAATAAAATCTTATCTTGGTAAGTATGTGGCATCTATAAAAACAGCTTTATTTTCCTTCAGTGAGACCTGCTTTATAGAGAATAGTTGCCAAGAGGAACAAAAAAAGAGCTGTGCCAAAAGCTTGAGGTTTGAGAGAAAAGGAGAAGAGGTGCCAGAGGGGTTTCTGCATGCAGCAGAACCGAAAGATTGCAACTGGTACAGGCTGTGGTCCTTCCTGAAAAGGCCACCTGCCTCGTTACTTCCAGGGGTGAAGCAGCTGTCAGGGTACAGATGAAGCTCCCTGTCCTGGTTTTAGTTAGGATAGAGTTAATTTTCCTCTCAGTAGCTGGTAGGGTGCTATGTTTTGTATTTAGGATGAGACTAATGTTGATAACACACTGATGTTTTAATTGTTGCAGAGCAGTGCTTACACTAAGCCAAGGACTTTTTTTATTGACAAGATCTCTTCATAACCACATAACAATGCTCACACTTTCC
>MU016683.1:0-13604 GCA_011076525.1 Nettapus auritus | reverse complement strand
GTGCCTTTTAATGTGTTAATTTCCAGGCTGTGCACCTGTGTATTTCATGCATGCTAGCTTGCTTTTGCAGACAGTAAATTATTGCCGGCAATCCAAAGAACCTGTGTACCTGTTGCTGTAATAAATTGCACTTAATTGCATTGTTCCTAGCCGTGATAGTTCTCATTGAACGCGACTAGAGTGAGGGCGTGTTATGTTGTTGGTGAATCCGTGACCGTGATAGTTCAGTACCCTGAATCCAACCGGACCCATATTGGTTAATTGGCTACACCCCTTAACGCGACAGATGTAATCCCTTCAACTCTCCTATGGATGAAAGCTTGAAGCTACAACCATCCAGGAATACTAGAAGAATGGATTTGCTCAGAGAAGAAAGGAGAAGACTAAGGAGTCTCATAATAGCTGTCTTCAGATACATAAAGAACTACTGCAGAGAAAAAGGGTGTCTTTTTTTTTTTTTTTTTTTTTTCCCTCATGTTTCTGATCACCAGAACAAGAAACGATTACCTTAGACTGCAAAGTTGCAAGAAAACATCAGGGTTCTTGTTTAATAAATGTGGAGCAATGATCCAAAAAAGCTGTGATCTGTCCAGGCTGGGGAAAGCCATACTGTGATACAACCTAGCTGCTGTCCCCCAGCTTTTCTGGGGCCCATCCTGGATGGGATGGCAGAGGCTGTATGTCCTCAGGCTCTGACCTCTGTCCAGCTGCCCTCAGCATGCTTGGCACTGCCTCTAACCATTCACTCCCCCATCCTTCTTAAGAGAAGAGGGGCCCACTTCTGAGACAGACTCATTTAGGCAGAACACCAGTTAACCATGGGAACAAGAGGTTATCCAAATTTCCTAATCACTTCCAAGGACCACGGCTGGCTGTCACCTTCTCTCTGGGAGATCTGGAGAAAAACATGTTTTTTTCTAAGTCTCACACATTGAAGGAACTCTAGACTTGCACAGTGACCAGAGAAGAAGGCTCCCCGGACATCGTGGTCAGCACTTTTCATCACCATGTGCACCTTTCACTAACTGCTCGTCTTAGCATAGCCACTTTATAACTAGGGAAAATAAGCGAGTGATGCACCAAAATACACTCTGATAGCTAGTGACGCAGTTTCAAAAAAGTAATAAACAACAACTGTTTATTGACATTGCACTAGCTCTGCCAATGCACCAGTTACAACACTGTTTTATTTCCTGAGCAACTGCTGAACAAATCTTACTGAATAGTAACAAAGCAGGCCTGCAATACCCACTACAGGATCCAGGTTTCAAACACAATTCATTTATAACACAAACCAGTATTTGAAGCCATTTTTTTCATCAACTGAGACCAGTGGAGTTAATATTGCTGCATGATTAAAACCTCAAGCCTAATTAATTAAACTCAACCAGAACTGCACTGGCATTACATTCTACTGTGCACACCCACAGTAGGTGAAGCTTAATCCTCTGGCAGGTAACGAGGAGATCAGGTCTTTGCTGTATTTAAAAGGGGTCCAGAAGAGAAGTGCCAGTCTGCCTTCCTGTGCCACTGTGCTTGTTGACATGCTCCCATGAAACCCTATAAAAGGACTGCTTGACTTCCATGTTCAAGCTGAACAAAACGCAACAAGCAGAAAGACGTAAGCTGTGGAAAGTGAACAAGAAGTTTCAAATGTCTGTTTTCCTAATCAGAAATGACATTTGCAGCACGGGGAAGAAAGTCCCTTTTTTTTGATGATGATGTATGACTAATCCTGGGAGTCCACGGTAACAGAGGAAGCACCAAATCTGTAAGTAGACCAAATGCTTTGGGAAAGAAACTGAGGGACAAGGAAGAAAAATGGGAGTAATTACATGATTTCTGTTAGATTTCCCTCAGAGAAGCCAGCAGCGCAAGCAGCCCCTGGTCCTTTCCTTTCAATCATGGCAGAGTATATTTAACACTGTATTTCCCTCCAGACTCTTCTCATACACAAACACCAGCACCTTTTATCACATGCATTTATAGGTTTGGTATCTTGTGCTAACTTTACAGGACTTAAATTGGATCATTAACATTGCAAATTGCAGAAATACCACATTGCACTCCCACTGCCTGCAGCACTTGACAAGTGGCTGGCATGCAATAACTATTTAAAACCATCTATTAACTGAGATATGTGTTCAGAATGCTTTAACATATTTCCTTCCATATAAAACATATACATGAGGGCATTATACTGTTCCTTTTGTACCTCTGATTATATATCCACAGCTCTGAGGACCAATGAGACATGATTATTTAAGGCAATAAAGCATCACAAATTCCTTGGTGGCTGTTTTTAAGATTCAGTTCAGCAACTGGCATGTGGCCAAACCAGGACCTCAAAACCAACCAAGCAACTTTACAACTGTTTTCTAAACCTCGAATCAGGAGGGAGGATATCCTGAAAATGAAAGAGCCAAGGTCACAGTGTATTTGAAGGCTGGGGGCTGGAATAGGTGCCTGGGCTTCTACAGGCAAAACCTATAAAAACCTGCAGTGCTCAGCCACAGCATTGCCCCTATGGGACAACAGCAGGAACTTTTAGGGACTGAATTCACAGAATCACAGAATCACAGAAAGTCTAGGTTGGAAGAGACCTACAAGATCGCCGAGTCCAACCTCTGACCTAACACTAACAAATCATCCCCTAAACCATATCCCTAAGCTCTACATCTAAACGTCTTTTAAAGACCTTCAGGGATGGGGACTCAACCACTTCCCTGGGCAGCCTATTCCAGTGCCTAACAACCCGTTAAGTAAAGAAGTTCTTCCTAATATCCAACCTAAACCTCCCCTGGCGCAACTGTAGCCCATTCCCCCTCGTCCTGTCACCAGGCACGTGGGAGAACATGTCCTTCTTGTAGTGAGGGGCCCAAAACTGAACACAGTACTCAAGGTGCGGCCTCACCAGAGCCAAGTACAAGGAGACAATCACATCCCTGGACCTGCTGGCCACGCTGTTTCTTATTCAAGCCAGGATGCTGTTGGCCTTCTTGGCCGCCTAAGCACACTGCTGCCTCATATTCAGCCGACTGTCAACCAAAACTCCCAGGTCCTTCTCTGACAGGCAGCTTTCTATCCAGACATCTCCCAGCCTGTAGCTCTGTTTGGGGTTGTTGTGCCCCAGGTGCAGGACCCGGCACTTGGCCTTGTTGAACTTCATACCGTTGGCCTTGGCCCATCGCTCCAGCCTGTCCAGATCATCTTGCAGAGCCTTCCTACCCTCGAGCAGGTCGACACACTGTATTGGGTCTGGCTGGGATGTTAACTTTCCCTGCAGCAGCCCATACAGTGCCATGCTCTGCACTTGTAAGTAGAACAGCAGTGTTAACACACCAGTGTTGTGTCTGCTGCTGAGAAGTGCTGGCACAGTATCAAGACTTTCTCTAACCCTCCCGGGGGGTGGGCAAAAAGTTAGAAAGAAACATCACCAGGGCAGCTGACCTAAACTAACCAAAGAGATATAACATACCATATGATGTCACACTCAGCAATAAAAGGTGGAAGAAGCAGGAAGAGAGGAGGGGTGGGCTTTTGTTGCGAAAACGTCTGTCCTCCTCGCGAACACCGGCTACGTGCGTTGAGGCCCTGCTTCAAGGACGTGGTCAGGCATCGCTCATTTGTGAGAAGTAGATAATCATTTCTTTCCTCTGCACTTCCATATAGCCTTTACTTGTTTTGTTTTTTTGCTGTTCCCTTTCCCCCTCCTTTTCCCCTTTCCCTTTTTCCCTTTTTCCCTTTAGTTGAATTGTTAATTAATAATATTTCCTTAATATATATATATATTTTTCTCTTTAATTAAATTATCCTTATCTCAACCCGTGAGTTGTTCTTTCCTTTACTTCTTCCCCTCCTCCTCTGAGGTGGGGGAGTGAGAGAGCGGTTGTGGTGTTTAGCTGCCTAGCACGGTAAAACCACCACACACACGCACCTAACTTGGTGTCGTCTGCAAACTTACTGAGGGTGCACTCAATCCCCTCATCCAGATCATCGATGAAGATGTTAAAGAGGACTGGCCCCAGTACCGAGCCCTGGGGGACTCCACTAGTGACCGGCCTCCAACTGGATTTGACTCCATTCACTAAGACTCTCTGGGCCCGGCCATCCAGCCAGTTCTTAACCCAACGAAGCATGTGCCAGTCCAAGCCATGGGCAGCCGGTTTCCTGAGGAGAATGCTGTGGGGAACGGTGTCAAATGCCTTACTGAAGTCAAGGTAGACCACATCCACAGCCTTTCCCTCATCCACTAAGCGTGTCACCTTGTCATAGAAGGAGATCAGGTTCGTCAAGCAGGACCTGCCCTTTATAAACCCATGCTGACTAGGCCTGATCGCCTGCTTGCCCTGCAACTGCCGCATGATGACGCCCAGGATAATCTGCTCCATGAGCTTCCCTGGCACTGATGTTAAACTAACAGGCCAGTAGGTCTACCCTCTGGCCCTTCTTGTAGATGGGCGTCACATTTGCTATCCGCCAGTCAACTGGGACCTCCCCCGATAGCCAGGACTGCCGATAAATGATGGAAAGCGGCTTGGCCAGCTCTTCTGCCAGTTTTCTCAGTACCCTCGGGTGGATCTCATCCGGCTCCATCAACTTGCGTACATCCAAATGCTGTAGCAGGTCACCAACCATCTCCTAGTGGATTGTGGGGGCCACATTCTGCTCCCCATCCCCTTCCACCAGCTCAGGGTACTGGGCGTCCAGAGAACAACTGGTTTTGCCGCTAAAGACTGAAGCAAAGAAGGCATTAAGCACCTCCACCTTTTCCTCATCTCTTGTCACTAAATTTCCCCCCACATCCAGTAAAGGATTCTCCTTAGTCCTCCTTTTGGTATCGATGTATTTATAAAAACATTTTTTGTTGTCTTTAACAGCAGTAGCCAGATTGAGCTCCAGATGAGCTTTGGCCTTTCTAATTTTGTCCCTGCACCGCCTCGCAACATCCTTGTAGTACCCTAGAGTGGCCCGCCCTCTTTTCCAAAGATTATAAACCCTCTTTTTTTCTCCTAAGCTCGAGCCACAACTCTCTATTCAGCCAGGCCAGTCTTCTTCCACGCCGGCTCGTCTTTGGGCATGTGGAGACAGACCGCTCCTGAGCCATTAGGATTTCTTTCTTGAAGAGCGCCCAGCCTTCCTGGGCTCCTCTGTCCTTCAGAACCACCTCCCAAGGGACTCTGCCAACCAGCGTCCTAAACAGCTCAAAGTCAGCCCTCTGGAAGTCCAAGACAGAGGTTTTGCTGGTCCCCTTCCTGACTTCGCCAAGTATCGAGAACTCTACCATTTCGTGGTCACTCTGCCCAAGACAGCCCCCGACCACCACATCTCCCACCAGTCCTTCTCTGTTAGTGAACAGAAGGTCTAGCGGGGCACCTCCTCTGGTAGGCTCACCAACCAGCTGCGTCAGGAAGTTATCTTCCACGCTCTCCAAAAACCTCCTGGACTGCTTTCTCTGGGCTGTGTTGTGCTTCCAGGATATGTCTGGGAAGTTAAAGTCCCCCACAAGAACAAGCGCTGACGATTTCGCAACCTCTGTCAGCTGTCTGTAGAACTCCTCGTCCACCCCATCATCCTGGTTCGGCGGTCTATAACAGACCCCCATCAGGATGCTTGCCTTGTTGGCCTCTCCGCTGATCCTAACCCATAGCGACTCCACCACAGTTCATGCTTGTTGGTAAGTTTCTAGAGCTTCTCTCAAAGGTGTGCCCCATTCCTTCGAGACTTTAAGGACACATCATCAAGAGTAAAACTATTTAAAAAAAAAATGAGTTTTCCACTAGAGAGTATCTATGCTTCCATCCCATGCACAGCCCTAACACCCAGGGAAAAAAGCTGAGAACATGCAATGTAAGTGGTGTCATGCCACGGTCCTGGGCATATACAGAATGGTTTACCAATCTTCTCTTGCTCCTGGCCTCTCTGCACACAGCTAGGCTCTTCCAGCTGTACATGAAAGATGAGATCAAAGCTTGCCCAATGGAAACATTAAAAGCATTGGCTGGTTCCGACAGGCACTGCAGCGATGAGATATTCTGACAAAAATGTCCCAGCACAACACAGATGACAGTAGAAGAGCCCTGTTCCAGTGATGTAAGTTCTCCAGCATCCTGGAGACTGGATAACCACCTTCATAGACCAAATCCTATGTTGCTAGGCTTCCAGAGCCTCTAGAAGTAAGAACAATAGCAGGAAAAGGCTGGGCTGGCTCCACATTCATACCTTTCAATAGTCCGAGGGCTTCAGTCAGTGGTTCAATGTCTCAGTTATTTAGTAATACCACCCCCAGCACGTCTCTGGAGCAACCTGTTCTTCTCCAGTTAGCAGTTAGGATGTTGCTTTTTTCATAGAAAGGCAGCTGATTTTTACATGTTCAATTTCTATGTGCGTAAGATGAACAAGTTCTTGCTTTCTGCTCTGGACTACCCCCAGCACCTTTAATCCATTTCCTCAGAGCCTCTTCCAAGCTGTTTGATTGCTCCTCCTGTTCAGTTCTTCTCCACCAAACTTTCTTCATTCTGTCTTGCTCTTGCCCCTAGCAAATCCCCACTTCAAGGAGGGCAGGGGTGTCTGGCTGCACAGGCTCCCTGGCTGAGGTCTCAGGTCAACGGTGAGACCCACACACCTGACAACAGTCTGCTGAGGCTCAAGCTCGATGTCAGGCACTTCTGGAAGGAAAATGAGATATGTGAAGACTGTAGATCTTTTTGTCAGCTTCTGGATTGATGTCTAAGCCATAGAATGTCTTCTCCATTGCACACCTACTCTGTGTTTGCCAGATCCTACCTTTCAACTCAAGGCACCCTGGGCGGGCTGCTTACTGTCTCGACAAGCTGCATTTTTACACCTCCAGTTTACTCAGCCTACACTCACAATCAAGGACAAGAAGGGATCTTGTGAGGGTTTTCAGCAAGGAATCACCACATCTCCCTTTAACTACTCAGCCAAAACTGGCCCAGGAAAAGAGAGAAAGTCACTGGCAGGGAAATCCCAAGGGCTCAGCTCCCTCCTTTCTAGGGAAGTTGAAGATCTGGGAACGCTGCTATTGCAAATGTTAACAGTCAGGATGTTGAATGCAAGTACCCATGCATTTGACCAACATCAAAGCCACTTCTGGTGCCAGAGAGGAGAGGCACTGAGAAAGCCAAGAAAAGGAGACAGCCTGTGAAGCAGGGTCCAGACATGGCCCTGCAGGAGCAGTGTGGAGTCCCACCACTCTGGGAGAAAGGTTTCAAGAGATTTCTCATGAATAATGGGTGCCCAATGACATTCAAAGCCATTCAACAAACCTAAAAAGCTGGACTCTTCCAACACTGTCCTTGCTGACAGTTCAGAAGACAAGTAAGAAAAAAAAAAAAAACAGAATCCACTGTTTTAAGAAAGCAAGACATTCAATTGGTCCAATTTTTGCTAAAAAGCTGACTGAGTTTGAGTAGAATTATGTACCATTACACAACAGAAAACATGCAACAAGAGATGGGGGGGCTATAGAAAAACACAGAAAATGATTTCAGAAATGCTCTTCTCATCCAGGTAGCATTAGCTTCTGCTTCTGATTTCACAGTCCTTAAAGATACATTCCTCCTTTTTTTTTTTTTTTTTTTTTTTTAGGAAAAAAATGGCATAAATCCTGTTTATTTCAGCGATGCCCCAATGGAGATGCATTTATCATGCTGCAAGTTCTTATCTGAGCATGTTCCCAAGGGAAAAAATGACACATTTTGATGATACACAGCAGTTTGTTATACCCCATCCCAGGAGCCAGAAACAATTTATCTTCAGTGTCTAATCGTAATGCCTTCAGTACAGATACTTATTTCTGTAACGATAGTAATGGCCTCACAGGATTGTCTGTATGGGTGTTCTGTGGGCTGCCACGAATATTGCTATAGTAAAAAACAAGTATTATTACAGCAATACAAGTTAGTACTGAACTCAGGAAAGCCACAAAGTTGTCAGAGCAGGATCTCACATCTCCAGCTCTTGGCTCCAACCCGTGCCGCTGTGGCCAAGTGAGATGGCTTTGGTGTCGTACCGAAGCAGAGCAAGGCTCTGGGGGTTGGATTTGGCCATTTTGCTGCCCCAGGGTGGGATGTCGACACACAGTAGCCCATGCAAGCCCAGGGCTGGTGTTGTAAGGATGGCTAGCAGGTCCCATGAGTGCAAGGACCCTCTTTCTGCACCCCAGTATGGGGCAAGAATTGAAGTTTCCAGAGACAAAATCTTCCCTTGGGGTTGGAGATGGGGTCTCTAAGGCATTATGGTGCAGATTTGGGGGTTGGGTATGACAGGAGGGTGTGGGAGGAAGCCTCTTTGTATCTTCATAACCCCAATGGTCTTTCCTACCACCCAGCTCCCTGTGGTTTTGCTTTCTGGGTGAGAAAGTGGGTATAGAGGGCAAGCAGTTGTGCACGGTGCATGCCAGGGTGATGGAGTGCTCCAGCCTTTAACATCGTTAAACATCATCAGGGAGCTGTCTGCTGCATGAGGCCCCGGGTTCAAGCCCCAGCATCTCCACCAATTGTGAAATGTGTTAATTTGATTCGTGTCAGTATGGAATAACGCTAGGGCCGCATGATGAAATATAACCTTCTACCGAAGAAAAACAGAGTGATTAGTGTACATAGTTCTTGTATCATGAGAAGGAAAGGTCCAGCATTTTGTGTAAATAGAGAGTTTGAGACTCGGGTCTGGGAGATAAGAACCAAGGAGTTTTTAGGAAACTGCTGACTTTTGCATGGGACACTGTGCAAGCCTCGGATATCTGACAAAGATACCACCAAATAAGGAGAAAGGGGGGAGTTGAAGGACAAAGCCTGGGAGGAAGACTACGAGCCTTCAGCACAAGCGACCCCCAGAGAGACCACCAGAGACTAATGCGCATGCCTCCAGGAGAAATTTTGGACTCAGGAAACTAATTATACTAACCCTGCCTTTTCTAGGAATAGTGATGAATATGTATTAGTCTAGGAGCATAAAAACCAGCTAACTGATGTAACAGGTGTGTGTCCTGGTGGAGCAGAGACTCCCGGCGCACCCAGCGCTGTTTGCTTGCCTCTATTCATTTAATAAATTGCAAACTTTAATTGGAATCCTATTTGAGACCCGATTATTTATCACAACTGGGGGCTCGTCCGGGATGGTCTTGGTTCCTGAATTCTGACTTGATCTAGGAGGGGCGCCCCACCATTCGGTGGCTCCTGTTTGAGTCGGGTTGGGACTAACGCCATCTCGAACCTGAATAAAGGCAAGCAAATAATTTGATTTTTTATAAGCTCCCTTGCCGGCTGCAGCATTATGTTTTGCCTGTAATTCTGTGTGCGAAGATCCGAAAGAAGACGACAGAGTCATAAGTAATTAAAGCGTGTACCGTTCAGTTGGGTGGGATTCGGTTGCCTGTGTGTGTAAGAGTGTGACTGAGATGGAACCTAGTTCTGAAGTGAGTGCGGAGGTCTTCTAACCACAGTTCCAATCTCCTCCGAGGGACTTGGCCGGTGAAGGACCGAAGTAATTCCTATAGGATTCGTGGATGGGTGATAGGTCCTAAACCCCCCTGCAAGACACTCTTACTGGGTAACCAAGGGCTGTAGGAATTACCACAGTAAAATTCCTAGATGGCTCAGACAAAATTGAAGACCCAGGACCAGAGAAAAGGGAGCAAATTACCAGACATACCACCAGAAAGTCCATTAGGAATAATAATTAAAAATTGGAATGATAGGGGCCCCAGAAAAGGAAAAAGTAAACTAAAAATGATTGCATTGTATGTAAATGATGATTCATACATTTCATCAATTGCATGGTAAAATGGCCAAAGGAGCCTTTAAGACCACATCTTTTGGCCTGTTTTCGGATCCTTTGAAGACTGGATTTGCCAGGCCTTAAATATACATGTTAATTCAAAGGAACCTTTTAGTCAGGAGGAAAGTGATTATGCAGAGTTATGGATTAGGACTTCACGTCCTTCTCCAGCCTCAATATTTGCACTGAGAGCAGATGAGAAGTCTGAAGAAGAAGAAGAAAAACAGGAAAAAGAAAAAGATGATAAATGGGAGCCATTAGATAATTTACCATCTCCACCACCTCTACCTTATCCTAACAATCCAACCCTGGCGGCGGCCCTGGCGGCGGCCCCGGCGGCAGCTCCCCCTCCGGTGGCCGTGGAATTCTCATTAGTACCACTGCTGCCCTTGCCTACACCACCGATAACATCAGAATTAGACCGGCCTCTGGCTGCATGTACGAGAAGTAAGACTGCCACATCTGAGGGAGCTTCTCTGTATCCCTTATGAGAGGTACCCCTCGGAGGCAATCAGGGAGGCATTGGGTTTGTGGCAGTCCCACTAAATACCACAGATGTAAGAAATTTCCAAAAAGAAATGGGGGCATTATTAGATGACAACTTCAGAGTAGCTGAAAAACTAGATCAGTTCCTAGGTTCTAATACTTGCACGTGGGAAGAAATACAGTCTGTTTTAAGGATCCTATTAACTGTTGAGGAACAGAGAATGATTAGGCAAGCTGGAATGAGAATTTGGGAAAGACAAAATCAGGGAGGACTCCCGGGAGACCAGAAATGGCCAAATGTGGATCCCCACTGGGATCATCAACAACCACAAGGAAGACAGAATTTGAGAGATTTGAGAACACTAATTATACAGGGAATAAGGGAAGCGGTTCCCCGAGGGAAAAACATTAATAAAGCATTTAATGAACAACAAGGGAAAGATGAATCTCCAACAGAATGGTTGGAGAGATTAAAGAAAAGCCTACAGATGTATTCTGGAATTGACCCAAATTCAGTGGCCGGAACCGCACTCCTTAGAACACAATTTGTAGCTAAATCCTGGGGGGATATAAGAAGGAAACTAGAAAAGTTAGAAGACTGGCAAGAGAGAGGATTAGAAGAATTACTTCGGGAAGCACAGAAAGTGTATGTCAGGAGAGATGAGGAGAAACAAAAAGTAAAAGCCAAGATATTTGTGGCGGCAGTAAGAGAAAGTCAGAAAAAAATGTCGCCTGAAAAAAGAAGGGAAGAAGGAGTAGATAAAACCCCTAGGGGACAGCCTTATCAAGAGAGATTCACAATTCCTGTCTGTTACTATTGCAACAAGAAGGGGCACGTTCAGAAGAACTGTCATAAGAGGGAACAAGATGAGAAAATATTCAAAGAGGAATAGGGGTGTCAGGGGCTATATTTCCTGGGGACTTCAACATCAATGGAGCCCTTGATAAAACTATTAATTGGTCCCCATAAAGAAGTCTTATTCTTAGTGGACACAGGGGCTGAAAAATCCACTATTCAAAAACTTCCAAAAGGAATAGAAGAAGGGAAAAGTTATGTATTGATAGTAGGGGAGAAAGGAGAACCTTTTAAAGTACCTGTACTGAAAAATATAGAAATAGAAACAGAGAAGAAAATTTGTTTTAATGATGCAATATGTGGACGATGTATTAGTAGCAGGAGAAACTGAAGAAGGAACCCGAGAAGCCGCTCTGGGTAAACTCGTGGGTCACTCGTGCAACTGCCTGAATAGCACGTTTGTTACAGATAACTCCGGGTTAGGCCGTGAGAGTGTGGTAATAGCCTTGTCGGTATTGTCTGATGCAATGGGAAATAATTGATGCTCAGACCTTCCCTCTGTGAGTGAAATCTATAGATACTTTGACGGGGATGCCAGGAGTGAGCCTGTTTGAATGTTTTTCCTCTTTAGTGTACATGCTTAATTCAGTTGTTGCATGAAAGTGCTCTGTACCACAGAGGAGGTGGTCAGCAACTGATAAAGTCAGGCTAGAATTGTAACAAAGCTATTTTTTATATCTTTACATAATAAAAAAGAAGTTATGCCTGAGAAACAACATCTATCTCCGCAGTTAAGCAATAGAGTATTAAAGGTAATTTGAGTCTCTAATTACTTTTAGATATAGAAAAGATTAAGTTCTTGGGAGGAGTACAAATTACTGAACTTTTTGCAACTTTTGCAAACAACGTGAGCATTTTCATCTTTTCTGTGTTAGAGAGATATCCTTAAACTCAGTGTCATTTTCCTTTTAAAAAAAAAAAAAAAAAAAGGAAAGAAGGAATGTCTCTTTAAGGACTGTGAAATCAGAAGCAGAAGCTAATGCTACCTGGATGAGAAGAGCATTTCTGAAATAATTTTCTGTGTTTTTCTATAGCCCCCCCCCATCTCTTGTTGCATGTTTTCTGTTGTGTAATGGTACATAATTCTACTCAAACTCAGTCAGCTTTTTAGCAAAAATTGGACCAATTGAATGCCTTGCTTTCTTAAAACAGTGGATTCTGGCTTTTTTTTTTTTTTTTTTTCTTACTTGTCTTCTGAACTGTTAGCAAGGAAGATTTAAGGACTTTCAGTAGAGGTTTAAACAACTGGCTTTTTATAAACATTGCAACTTTCCAGTTGTATGTGTAATGTTAGACTTCCTGGTGCTTTGTAACAAAATCCCAGACTATTTATTTCCCTCTTTTTTAATATTAACAGAACATTTTTGAGAACGGGAATAACATCTTATTATACAGAGCTCTGAAATTTATGGCAGTTTGTGATGTTCTTTAGCTACCTCAGAAGCTTTGTGCAGACAACCAAATTGTAATTTTTAATAGTAGTGCTACTTACGGCATCTATTTTTAAAATATATATTTTTTTTCTTCTGATGTTTTTAACCATTCTGTTTATCTTAGAGACTTCAGAGCTATCCAGTAATACACTATTAAAATAATAATCCTGATGGCTTGGATATCTGAACAAGGTTTCTGATTTAAAAATAAAAATAATAAATCCAGACTTTTAAAACAAGGGATGTTACCTAACCTTTCCCACATGGACATTTTGAAAATGAAAAACAGTTTCTTAAATAGTAATTCTTCAAATGCAGGTAACAACAAAGCTGTGAATATGCAAAAACAGCTGAAATGAAATGTAGAGTACTGGAAGAGTTTGCCATTAAATTATCTAATAGTGCTTGCATTGCCATCCAGAACGTTGCTTTCAAAGTCTTAAATAAAAACAGCAATAAAGTAGTTATATAATACGGTGTTGGTAAAAAGGGAGATATCCAGAAAATACTGCCTTTAGGAAATGAGTTAATTAGTGAGCTTTATTTCTCAAACTATAATTTCTGAGACATTTTTACAGTATCAGAAGATTTTTTTCTGTTATGGAACTGTGATATGGGCAATTACTTTGTCCTTTTATGCCAATATTCTTTTAAAAGTAAAACAACTGAAGGGTGTTATCCTTGCCTTTCTTCATATAATCTTTCTGTATTGTACCTACTACTTGGCTTATGTTTTTTTTTTTTTTTTTTTTTTTTTACTAAGTGTTGTGGTTTAACCCGGCCAGCAGCTAAACACCACACAGCTGTTCGCTCACCCTCCCCCCTCCCTCTCTGGGATGGGGGAGAGAAACGGAAAAGTGAAACGAGAGTTGAGATAGAGACAGTTTATTAAGATAGGAAATAATGATAATAATAATAATAATAATAATAATAATAGTGTGTGTGAAACAAGTGATGCACAATGCAATTGCTCACCACCCGCTGACCGATGCCCAGTCTATCCTGAGCAGCCGGCCTCCCCACCCCGG